>SOPF01027140.1:76241-116203 GCA_012979155.1 Hypericum perforatum | reverse complement strand
TATATTCTGTCGATCAATGAAATCAATTACGCGGCATATTTTTCACAAGACAAGGTAAGAGAAGTTCGAAGACAT
This sequence comes from Hypericum perforatum, assembly GCA_012979155.1. NCBI lineage: Eukaryota > Viridiplantae > Streptophyta > Magnoliopsida > Malpighiales > Hypericaceae > Hypericum > Hypericum perforatum. The sequence goes on along the minus strand of SOPF01027140.1, from coordinate 116,128 downwards.
TTTCAATAAGAAGAATGCATTAGGTTGAAGCCGACCATGTGCCGATTTTAATCAAGTATTTACATTTCAAGGAAGAAGATCCCTCTGCCGTACAAAATTGTTCACTAACAAATCAATCACTCCTAATTTGTCTCTCTTAGCATCTTCCTATGCTAGATATAACGTTGAGGAAGGTGTCTTCTCTGCAAGGTATCGTCAGGCCGCCCATTGGATGGTCGAAGCCGAATTCTTCTTCGGCCTGCCTTTCTCAGCAGGTTTTGGAATGGAGGTTGGTTCAGGTAAGACACCGGCACCACAAACCGCTTCTTCTCTGTCTCCCCAATGTAAACCGCCAAGAAACCTTTTGGTAAATCTGAAGAAGTTAAAGCCACTCTGCTTGAAGAAAAGAGTGATCGGCTCCGTAAAAGCTGCTTTGCAGGAAAAGTAACCATGTTGATTCTGTTTCAAATTTCTGAATTGTGTTGAGGATGTGGATTATTGTTGTTTTCAGGAAAGAGCTGAACTGATTTCGTTGTCTATCTTGGGATCCCAACCGGAATTATATATAGATGAAGGAGTCATTATTGGAGAAATCAAGCATCCAGATATTGAGTGGCTAAAAATTGAAGGTTCTATGTGGGTCAGCTCAGAACATATCTCATCAAGCCAAGTGTCCCATCAGGGTCAGGTTCTCCTGGGACCATATGTCAGGTTGGTCATTGGGTGATCATTATTCGATATTGTAAGGACAAGTTGCATACACTAAGGCCACCGAAGAGTCGGATCATTCTGCGAATATGTTGACATTCGCCACCAGAAGATTTTGACATTATATCACAATAGAAATGTGGTATGTCCCTAAGAGTTATATCTGATCAGAAACATACATAGACAAGGACTAATGAGATGTTGAGAGTTCTATCTGATCAAAATCATACGGAGACAAGGACCAAGGCATGTAGCTAACATGTCATGAGTGGTAGACAAACCCATGTGTTTTTGTGTAATCTACGTCTTCTGGACCAACCCGCAGGAGTTACTTGCACTCAATTTCGGATCCTATATATGTGAGCCTCCTTCACAAAAACTATCAACACAATTGCAAGAGTTTCCAACCACTTTCTCAAGAAGTTCTAAGAAAAGAGCAAAGCTTCCACAAATGGGTATCAACATGCCAAGAGTAGTCAGTACTAAGAAAGTTATCAGGCGGATCCTCTCGCTAGAAAGGTCAGCGGCCGAAGTGCCTAAAGGCCACATGGTTGTGTATGTAGGGGAATTTGAGAAGAAGAGATTCACAGTTCCGATCTCATACTTGAAGCATCCTTATTTCCTGTGCTTGTTGAATCAGGCCGAGGAGGAGTTCGGATATAGTCATCCCATGGGAGGACTCACCATTCCATGTAGTATAGAAGCCTTCAACGAAATTGTGCTGAGTTTGTAGTACTCCTTAGAACTGATCTCTATATAACTGATGTCACATTAGCCCTCTAGCTCCCTAGAAATCTTCTAACCTGTATATGTATCTTGAAACCAGAAAATGTACATTTTGATAGTTAAGCTTAAAGCATCGATTTACAATTTCTCTCGGATTACTACTAACTCCTTGTGCATTCCATCTCCACATTGAACAATCTAATATGGAATTCCTATTGAATCCAACAAATTCAGGATCTATGTCTTAAATACGACAGTCCCTGCTTTTGTATATTTTGACTTTGTCAAATATCATGACACAAAATTCGTGCAAGCAATATAATGATGCATATACACTTCAGAGTGTGACAGTCTCATAGAATTCGGTTGAAAAATTTCACCACATGCACTGTATTATATTGATGCATGTACAAAAGAATCTCATTTTAAGCTAAATCTGTAGAATGATTTCAATGCTTCTTAGTACTCATATAATAAAGATTGCTGCCAAATCGTATATCTCCTTCTTTTTCTTAACGTAATGCTATTTTACTCTCTAAATTCCTAATCCAATCGAAGCTCTTTAGAGTTAAAAAATATATATAATCAAAGCTCTGTGACACCTGAGATAAATCAAAGGCGAAACCAGTAAAAAACTTATTCCTTTTTACGCGGAAAGAGGAATACCGGGCCGCCAAAGCCGAGTGTTTTTCACTTGGGAAGCTTTATATGTATATGTGAGCTAATTTAATAACAGATGAAGCTTCAGCAAAAGTGACTAGCTTTTTTCAGAATTGAACGTTACTAGCTTTTTAAGGCTAGATTTAGATACCTGAAAGACCATTAAAAATTTCGAAGGAGTCAATAAATCTCCCAGTCATTATTTCTTTTTATCGAATTTATTTAGTTAATATAAAATAAGTTTCCTTAACTTTTAAAAATGATTGAACAATTTTTTTATTAATTAGTTTTAAGTCTTTGTTATTTTTTTCAAGCAAGTATAATTTTTATTAATTATCATTAATATTGATAATTATAACCTATCCCCTTTAAAATTATCTCTTTTAAAATTACGATTATCAAACTCATCAAAACTTTACTACGATAAAATCACCTGAAAAAATACATAATAAAAAAATATCTCGATAAAAAATGTCAGTGTTAGACTGTAATATCCCAAATCTTAATTTTACACTGCTATTAACCTTAGCTAATCTTTTCTTATCGAAGTTAACTCGTTTGCTCCCTTGAGATGTAACGAAATCCCAGCAACGCCAAGTTCATCAAACGCAGCGTTTAATGGTCGAGACTTCGACAAATAACAAATTCAAACAAGTCTTTTCCTTTAGGACCGTACCCCACCATCTCTCTTTCTAAAATTAAGAAAGACAAATACCATAATTTTAGCTCTCAAATTGCATCTCATTTCGCTTCCACATGTGAATACCAATTAAAAGTAAGTTCAATTTCCCACCTTAGATCTCTGCTGGTTCATCCACTTTCCCTAATTTTCGACATTTTTCTTTCAAGGATAAACCCGTGAACTTGAACTTGAATTGAGCTTTCCCGTGAATTCTTCTCTTCGTTGTGTAAGTGGGTTTTTGTTTTTGTCCAATTTTCTGCAGGAAAGTCTGTTGCTTTTACTCGAATTTTTTTTAATTGTCTGCTTCTAACTGCTGTAAGATTAGTACGGTATCTATTGGGTTCAGTCAGTGTGTTTATTTTCTTGTAAGAGAACTATCCGATGTGGTTCGGTTCTTAAAAGCAATTCCATGTTCTTGTTTCTTTGTCTTTGGGGTTTGACCCAATGTACGACGTCATATTATATTGATGGAATGGAACAGATAGATGGTTGAGAAGCTTCTTGGAGTGAATTGGTCGTTGTGCTGCTACATTATAACATGTGCAGAGCATATGGGTTCCCCTCTGTTCGAGGTTAAGCGTAGGTGTTTATGCTTTCCCAATCAGTATAGTTCAATGATGGAGTTCCTTTTCTTCATTCTTTCAACAACGAAATTGAGTTTCACCACTCCAATCAGACATTGTCAGTTAAGACTTACAAGCTCTTCAAGTCTCCTTCGCATCATGTTGGAGCCTGATGAACACCGGGCCACTAGTGTCGGTGATCCAACTAACGGGTCTATGAGATGTATAAGGATTGGTCAACCATATTAGAGTTTGCGTTACAAAAACCATTTGATATCTTTGTAATCTTGTACCTCGAGAATAGTGCAGAAACATGGCTTGGCAAGCCTAGATGTTGTCAATTTGACTAACTTCAGTCCTAACACATTGTTCTTTAGTTACATTGTTTTTATATTGTGCCTGTTTGTATCCTTGTACTCTCTGCAGCTAATTAAATTGCACTTCGGACCTTTTTTTTGCAGTTCTAGTTTTTTATTTTCTGTGTTAAAACTGCACTACTTTTAGCTTTGCTTTGCTTCACTTCATTTCCTTTTTTTCTCTCGTCTGGAGAATGATTTTGCTTATTTTCCACCAAGAAATTCTCTTACCCTGTCTTTCCATTGTTTCCCAACATCAGAAATCATGTCAACTGCTTGCTGCTCTAAGTTTCTGAAGTTCGAACAGTAAGAATCCAAGTGGTACTAAATTCTCGTCAAAGACTGGCAACGTGACCACAATGGATGAAGGGGACCAGCATCAAAGTGGGAGGTATATGATGGGCTATTACACGTCGGCTCATCCTTCGGTAAAGATACAATTCCTGCAGGTTCTTCTCATCTTACTTATACAAAGCTGGCTTTAGTTGAAGTAACATCGTATTTCTGTGCAGTGGAAGATGATGCCACAACACCAGGTCAAAGAACAAAGCAATGCCTTGGTGATGAATCAGAAGATCATGGGAATCCTCGCTGAGAGGGATGCAGCAATTCAAGAACGTAATCAAGTGTTGGCTGAAAAGAAGGAAGCCTTGGCTCAAAGGGATGAAGCAATCCAGCAGCGAGAACAAGCTATTGCTGAGCGGGATGAAGCTTTGATGCAGAGAGACAATGCACGGGCAGCAATTCAATACCGAGAAGAAGCAACTAAAGCTCGTGCACCAATGCGTGTTGCCCACCCGGTGTATCACTCGAATGACATGACGGAGACCCTTAAGACGGGAGATTTGCACGACAATGATGCCTTCTCCGTTACAACTGTTTCTGCTGACAATGTCAGGTCCCACCAGATAAAGCGGACGAAGGAGAACAAGGCAGTTTCAAGGAAGGGAGCTAAGTCACCAAGGGAAGTGAACAAAGCGGGTGAGGCTCTAAATAGACAAGATGCTACGGGCAAGAAGGTTAAGGTTGATTGGGATAGTCACGAAGTGGGTCTGAACCTGATCAACTTTGACGAGTCCACAATGCCAGTTCCTGTTTGCTCCTGCACCGGCGTGCCTCGGCAATGCTACAAGTGGGGAAGCGGAGGTTGGCAGTCGTCGTGTTGTACCACCATCATATCGTGTTATCCACTTCCGCAAATGGCTAACAAGCGGCACAGTCGAGTTGGTGGCCGCAAAATGAGTGGTAGCGTCTTCACAAGGTTGCTCAGCCGGGTAGCTGCAGAGGGCCATGACCTCTCGGTAGCACTTGATCTAAAGGATTACTGGGCGCGACACGGGACGAATCGTTATATCACCATAAAATAGGTCCATGTAGCCAATGTAGCATCTTTTGCCTCTATAAAACTCATTCTAGGGAATCCTGGAGCTTCTTCTTGGTCAAAGAGAGTTTATTTTGTGGAGAGCTCCCTCCAATCAGAATTAGGCTTCAGTATCTTGGATTAACTTTGTTTCCACCATGGACTATAGGAAATGCTGTAAACTACACGTGTCATGTGTATATAAGCCTTCCTCCTTCGCTCTGCTTAATATTCGGATTGTCTAAATTCGAACTCGAACTCGAACTCTAGATCTCTAGATCTCTCTACTAAATAATAGTATCCTCTCTCAGGCAGGGGCGTGGGAACGTTATTTTCAACATCAAACATTGAACCTGATGATGCATTGTATGTGAGTTTCTTGAAGATCGCATCGTCAAACTTCCTTCACGTGGCCAACGAAAGCCCAAATAATGATATGTGTGGGCCCCCTGGACTGGCCCAATTTGCGGAAAACAATAATTCCTCGTAAAACCATAGGCGTTGTCCTCTCCATCCGCTTGTTGGATTGATTTCCTTTCATCATATCCAAATTTTCCCTTAAAATATTAATTTTTGTATACCACCCGTGTTCCAACACTAATTAATTCGGTTCTAGATCAATAAAAAAATTTGGAAGATAATATAATTTTGTTGATATATATTTAACGGTAGTATAATTATAATAATTTAAATTCGAAACAATGTTTGTTAATTTTTTGAATTCCTAATAGAAAAGGTAAAAACATGCGTCGGTGACTTGTTTCTGTCAACATCGTCAAGGAGAAGCTAGACAGGCTCCCCCCGTCAATTATGGAAGCTTTTTTTATTCGGGGTTGGAAAATTGTGATTACTTGATTGACTTGCGTTATAGTTTGTCGAATAATGGAAGAACAACAAGACATTGCAGAATCTGTTACTTTAAACGTCGATATTCATTTAATTTATTGGTCAGGCATTTGGATTTTTCCAAGTGAATTTAATCATATGGTCACACGTATAAATTTCTATAGGATTAGAAGTTTGTCATAAAAATATTTTATATCAAAATCTGTTAATAATAGAAGTAAAATTATGACTACCTCTTTTGGGTTTATTTCCAAATTTGACACACACAAAATCACCTAAAAATATCAACTTTGAATAACATGAATTTTGTTAAAAAAAATTTATTTAGTAAAAAATATTAAATCACAAGATACCGTCTTTTGTATATTACTGCGTGTATTGTGGTAAAAATCCTTTATTCACTATTCCGCTTGAAATTACCTTTTCATAATTATGCCCATGAACTAGCTTCTACTTCGACGTCGTTTTGTTAGGAACAAACACGCAAAACCGACAAGTAGCGTGTCGTATTCACATTTAACAAATAGTGGGGTTCAGCCCAGAGAAAAGAAAAAAATTAGAGCGGACCCGGACCCTTGGTGACTTCCCAAGAGTGGATAAGCTTTGTCCCTTTTCCTGCCACGTCACCCAAACGAGCTGCACGTTGCTGTCAACACGTGTCCCTTATTTCCTACCCATCCTTATTGGTCAACTTGGTGGTGGACCGCCCTTAATTGATTCTACGACACCGTCTTTGGAGGAAAAATATCCAACTTCCTAACTCGGTAACACAGCGTGGTGTTTATGTTTAAACTTTAACATACTTGCGATCTATGAACAAATGGCTAGAACATGCACACTGTTAAGAATGTTACCAGAAAATGTGTTACATCATTCTTTACTTATAAATAACATATTTTACACGGTTTTAAAAAATATGGTCGGACAACAGATCGCCTCCAATATCGTTCCGTTTTATTTAAAAAAATGCCCACCTTGCTAACTGCCCAAATTCTGGTCGGACTGAATAATTCACTCGGAAAATCCGATCAGACCAGACAATTCGACCAGAAAATATTTATTTTTAAAATAGTTTTATCTTCGATTCGAGGTTATCCATTAATGTGGATACTTTATTTTGCATATTTTATAAAAATTGGTATGTTTATATGTTATTATTAGTTTATTACATAAATTATTTACTTATATAACCTATATATATTTCAAAAAATATAAAAAATAGAAGGAAAATTTTTTTGGTCCGACCAGTGTTCCGACCGGTCAGATTGGTCAACCCAGAGGACGAACCAATTTTTGGGTCGTTTTTTAAAACCTTGATATTTTACTTATGATCGTGAGTGTGCCGAAGTCATTTATCGTAATGCCCCGTGATTTGACTAACTGGCTCCACTGCATCAATACGGGTCTTTTCAGCATGCTTCGTCTTCACTCGCACAGTCACCCATCTTTATCTTATCTTCAGCCAAACGCATTTAACTTTGAAGTTCTTTCAGGATGTGCCCGAAAAGAAGGTGCACCTTGTTGGTATGGATAATAAAAATCAAATCACTTAAGCCTTACACACAGTTCATATACGGGGTATCGCATTCACCCCTCCTTAAATACACGATGTCCTCATTGCGCCAGATACACACAATCCCAGAATCCTTTGCTTGTAGGTACATTCGATCCCTGAATCACACTGTACAAGCCGAGGTCGCTCTGATACCAAATGTAACGTTTCATGATTTGACTGATTGGCTCTAGTGTACCAACACAGGTCTTTTCAACATGCCCTGTCCTCACTCGCACGCATGCTGGGAAACTTCCTATGAGGTCACCCAGCCTAATCCTACCTTCGGCCAACGCGTTTAGCCTTGAAGTTTTTTTCAGGATGTGTGCCCGAAAAGAAGGTGTACCTTGTTGGTATGAATAGTAACAATCAAATCACTTAAGCCTTTCACACAATACATATGCGGGATATAACATTTATCTAAATGACACAAAATTCATATTCAAAATTAATTTGATGAATAACATCAAATTGCTTTTAAAAAATCAATAACTTCGACAGAATTTTTTGGTAAGAAACTAAAAAAACATAAATCTCGTTGCAATTTTGGATTTAGTGAGAATGTTTAAAATGACATCTCCATGATGGACATTGTTTAGTGATCCTTAGATTCGTTTTTATCTTTAAATTTCATATTTGGTGGTCATTAATATTCGAGAGGCAGCGGGAGGTCCCATGCACTACTCAACTTTCCATTGATGATCCAACTTTGGCTAGTCCGATCCAGTCAGGATCACTTCGAACAAGAAACAGTCATCACTGGCATCTTAAGTAAGTGGCAGCAACTGCCTGACAAGCTGCAACTTATCGTAAACATCGTCGGAGTTCGAGAGTGGGGCATCCTTTTTAGGAAGAGATTGTCTGGTTGACCATCTCAAAAATTGAGAAGATCTCTATTGTGAACGTGATGAGTTTCCACGTGATACAAAAGGCGAAGACGAAGTGGGATGATGTTAGACTTGGGTTGGCTCCACTCCTTGATATTGATATATGTTTACTTGAATATTGATATATATTTTGTTCAATATTGATAAATTTTATTATTAATAATCATTAAATTTTAATATTAATATCTATTACTTGGGATATTATAATTTTAATATTGATAATTGTTTACTTGGATATTGTTATTTATTAACTTTAATATTGTTACTCGTTTTCTTTTATATTAATACTTATTTATTTAAAATTATTTTTCAAAAATTATTTTTTTTGAATTAATTACTTGTCATTTAAATGTTACTAATATTAAAGTAGTAAGATATCAATATCAAAGTAGTAATATTTGTTATTTTTTGATTACTATATGATTTGTTAGTTCTTAAAATTTTAAATTTAGAACCACAAAAAAATTATGTGATATTATTAATAATTTATCTATAATTTTCATATCTATACTTCTTATTTTTAAAATTTTTAACTAATATTAATATATCAATTATACACATAAAAATAAAATACTCCTATTTAATATGGGATTTACCCACTCCATCTGGACTAGCTTGTTGCGGGGTTAATTGGCAACACGATCACGCATTTATAAGAAATATCTCATTTGTACACGTGTTGTAAAACGTAAACAGTTCATAAAAAAAAATTACCCGTCTTTCCTATAACAAAACCTTCAATGCATAAGCCGAGGTCGGAAATTTTTTTTACAGCTTTTTAAATGCCACTCAAATAACATAAAAATATTTACTTTCTAAAAATTCTGTATCACAAAGAAATTCCTCTGGAATGGTAGACGTTAAATCTATTTCTCATAAGTTTGTTTCTAAATGGACATGTAAATAATAAATAATTTCAAATAATATTCTGCAATATTAACAAAATAACAAAAAGTACTGACTTTCTTACACCGAAACAAGCGGAGGTTATAAGACAATTTCGTGAGAGAGAAATTGGGGCATCTCCCAATTTATAAATCCTACGAAACCCAAAAAAATTGACGGGATTTTGGATTTAACATGTCATTATAAGACAGTATTCTTATCACCGACGATAAATAGTACCCATTAAACGGCAATAATAGATTCTTGCGCGTTCTGTTTTTTTATTTACCCTCCAAACAGTCGCCAACGCGTACAATTTTTTGCCGTTTATTTTAATAAACTAATTAATCAACTTTGAGTTACTGATAAAAATGTAAACAAATATTTGACAATAAGTATAATAATTAAATTCAAAATATTTAAATTATGATAATATAATTCTCACCTGTTGATCAAGCCTGAACATTTGTCAAAAGGGATCGGCAGTGTAAAAGCTAAAAAACAGTGGTAGAAAAGTAGAATAGAGAAATGGGGAAACGAAAGAAATATTAACTCGTGTCGAGACCCTTCAGAGAGATTTATTGCTAAATATGCTGCGGAGTCAATGGAGGAAGACAAAATGAAGTCGGAATGAAATTCAAATTCACACGAAATCCACCTCCCTAGAAAACCATAGGATGTACCAAGGGAAAAATATATTTTTTCCAACAAAAAAAGAAATAAATATAGATCAATAGTTTTCTAAAAATGTAATATAGTATATATGGATATATTTTAATTTATTTCCAAATTCAAACACTAAAATATAATATAATTTTATGTATAAACGGACTTAAATTTGGATAAATGAATTCAGAAAATGTGATCTAGACCAATGACTTGTAATTTTTTTTTCAGAAATGTAATTTTGATCATTTTTGGTACAATTATTATCATATATTATTTGATGCTAGTCAAATTTAGAATAACAGTAAGTAATTGCGATAATCCAATAAATGGAGTTATATAATATCTAGCAAATCGAGAGTTCTATCTATAATATATCGTGGTGTGAGGGACGTAGCTATGTAGAAAGGAGTGGGGGTAATTGCTCCCACTTAAAAAAAATTACTTAATAATTTGTTGTATTTTTAATGTATGTTCTTATTAAAATTAGAAATTTAACCCATAAAAAAATGAATCTAACTAAAAATTAATATTAAATTTTAAAAAAATTAAAAATTGATTGAACTCGTTAAATATTATGACTACGTACCTACGTGGTGTAAACAAATATCTGAAATATAAAGAATTGAACCTAGACAACATGTAAAATAAAGAGAAAACAAAATCCAACAATATGTTATTAAATTCACGCGTCCCAATTCCCTCTACCCCGTCATGAACTCCGTGTCGTAGTCTTCGTCCGTCGCTAAAGAAAATAATAAGAAAAAAAAAAACAGACAGAGAGAGAGAGAGAGAGAGAGAGAGAGAGAGAGAGAGACATTTAACATTTAATCATTTTAAAAGGGAAAATTCTAGAGAGAGAAAGCGCCTGCTTCTTACAATTTTCCTTTTGACTCTCTCACTACTCCTTTCCCCTTCTTCTTCTTCTTCTTCTTCTTCTTCACTTTCCCTTTTCATTCTGGCCGAAATATTTTATTTACTAAAGCTTCGCCATTTCCGCCGGGAAAACAGTTTAAATGGCGGTTTGACATTACTAACTTCCTCCTGGTGCCGGCCATTCTTCACTTCCTTAAAGAAGAGAACTTTGTTTTGTTGAGGTAATAAAGACCCAAGTCTTTTTTTTTTCCTTATAATTTTTAACAGTGGAAACACTTTAATAGTGTGCCAAAGCAGCTGATTGTAGTTCAAGATACTTTTTTTATGGCTATTTGGTTGACCCTTTGATTGAATTATTTGGAAAGTCGAGATTTTTATCGTGATAAGTTTGTGGTTTTGGCTCTGGTAAGAAGTCAACTGGGTTGGTGTTGGTTGGAATTGGGTTGTGATGATTTTTTTTTGAGGGTTTTGAAGTGTAGAAGTAACAGATGATAACAGATTCTTTGTGGTTTTTTTAGGGGATTGGCTTTCAAAGGAAGAGAGTTTGAACAGTGGGATATGATGGGAGATGGTCAGGGAGCTAATGGTAATGTGATTCAGAGGCTGTCTTCTGAATTTGGAGCTACGCAGTCTTCTTCGAGACGGCACTTTTCGTCAATGAATCAACTCGAGATACCCCAATTGAGCAACCAGCCGCCAATGCGTGTTAGGGAGTTTCCGCCCTTTGCACAGGGTTTCTCCGGGGAGAGCGGGAAGAGGGTTGGCATTCCTCCTTCTCACCCCAACCAGATCCCCCCCATTTCGCCTTACTCGCAGATCCCGACGTCTAGGACCACGAACCATCAAGTTGGTTCACAGAACTTCAGCCCCGGTCCTACCCACTCCCGATCTTTCTCACAGCCTAATTCGTTCTTCTCGTTTGATTCTTTGCCCCCGCTGAGCCCTGCCTCCTTTAATCACTCGTCTCCGACGTCTGTCTCTGACCCGGCCTCTACTGATGTTTCCATGGAAGATAAGCATGCAAGCACTCCAAGTTTGTTGCCGCAGTCCTCACCGTCTAACAGGGGTGCTGCCAATTCCAGGACTGGTGATGGTTTGCCTACACGCAAAGCTCATAGGAGGGCCAGTAGTGATATTCCTTTTGGATTTACAAATTTTATTCAACCATCAACCCCGGCTATACAATTGAGGAGTCCTGGGGCAGGTCCTCTGGATAGGCCAGCTTTTGTGAAGAAGGGGTGGGAAAAAGGTGGCAATGGCAATTCGGAAGGGATGGGTGAGAGGAAGTCCGATGGTGAAGTTGGAGACGATTTGTTTTCTGCATATATGAATTTGGATAACATCGATATGCTGAACTCCTCGGGAACAGATGACAAGACTGGTAACGACAATCACGAGGATATGGATAGCAGAGCTAGCGGATCAAAGACAAACGGATTCGAGAGCAGTGATAATGAGGCGGAGAGCTGTGTGAATGAGACAGGGGGTAGCCTGCCGAGAGGAGGTTCAAATTCTTTGGTGGAGAAGAAGGAAGGCAACAAGAGGAGTGCTGGAGGTGATATTGCTCCTACCACCAGGCACTTCAGAAGTGTCTCAATGGATAGTTTCATGGATAAATTGAACTTCAATGACGAATCTCTGAAGATTCCCCCTTCTCCAGGATCTCGACCCGGTCAATTGTCTCCTTCTAATTCAATTGATGCGAATTCCTTTAGTTTAGAATTTGGAAATGGAGAGTTCAGCGGTGCTGAACTGAAGAAGATTATGGCCAATGATAAACTTGCTGAGATTGCCCTTGCTGACCCGAAACGTGCAAAAAGGTGATAAATTTTTCATCTTGGCTATAACTGCATCAGGTTTTGCAAATCCCTGGTGACTTGAATACCTTGTTGATTTTCCATCTTAGGATTTTGGCAAATCGCCAATCAGCTGCTCGCTCTAAAGAACGGAAGATGAGATACATGTCGGAGTTGGAGCACAAAGTTCAGACTCTGCAGACAGAAGCAACCACTTTATCTGCTCAGCTTACTCTTCTCCAGGTGGGGGCCTATAACACTAAAATTTTGTTGTTATTTGTTTCTGTCTCATGTTAGTTTTTGTATTATCTGTTTCTGATTGTTTGTTTTGATCTTTATCCAGAGAGATTCCATGGGGCTTACCAACCAAAATAACGAGTTGAAGTTCCGTCTACAAGCAATGGAACAACAAGCACAACTCCGAGATGGTATGGACTCCATATTTTCTCCCTTATCCTTCACTTTAGCATTCTTTTTGTGCTTCTTGGTTTCATATTTTCTATTGAAACAAGAAGTTGAAGTTTGCACAATTGTTCTGGAATTTGTTGAAGTTGCGAGGATCATTGTCTTTGTGACTTTTTTCATTAAATTTGCTAACCAAATTGTTTCCACCATCATGCATGAGAAAAAAAATTCCCAACTACTTTCAAATGTTAAGAATACTAATGCTGATATAGAAGTCTACAATATTGATGTCTTGAAGTGTGAAGTATGACATATGCAATCATTTTAGGGGACATATTTGTCTGTAGGCATTGCTTTCTGTAGTTATCTTGTACCAGTAACCGATTGCGAAGGTCCAATTATTGTATTTCTGCATGCGCCACTATGACTGTGCCCGTAGTAGTAGCTTCAAGGTTTTGATCAATGAGCAATTTGGTACTTGGTACAACTCGAATGTGCAAATTTAAAGCATGTGGCTGATATAGTGTGTAAGCAGAGGGTACCTGTGGTTTTTTGTGAAGAGGACATTGATTGGGGCATTTTTCGCTATTTGATATGATCTCTGAGATGGTAATGCCAGTTTCTTTCTTGGTTGCCTGCGAATCCAGTCATAATCGTGCTCAAATCTTGCAGCTCTGAATGAGGCTTTGAAAGCAGAAGTGCAACGACTGAAAATTGCAACAGCGGAAATGGGACAGAATTCTGAACACTCGAAGTCCCTGATGCAGCAGCAGCGGCTCTCCGCCAACTCCCAGTTGTTCCAAATGCAGCAACAAACTCATCCCAACCAGCTCAACCTCCACCAAATGCAATTGCAGCAGTCGCACCAGCCCCAGCAACAAAGTGGGAACTCAACCTCGAAGCCAGACGAGAATCAGTAAAACCCGCGAAGGCGAATGTTGTCTAGTAATAATCATACCAATAGCTGTTGCTTCCTCTGCCCCATTCATTCATTAGTTGCCAGTTGGTGTCAAAAAATGTGTAGTAGGTGCATGATTAGTTGCACTTCGGTATCGGAACCACCCATTTCTGTGTTATTCGCATATAATAGAGGTTAAAATGTTGTTATTAACGGTGATAGTTTCAGCACGTCACTTTGTCTCTGTAGGTTCGAGATCTATGTCTTGTCTACAAACATGTTATTATTGTAAAACTGGATTTGATTTTCTAAGGCATCACAGTGGTGAAACTGAAACCCTCTCATCTCATGTCCTCATCTGTTAAGGATGTCTCCATCTTGGTTAACTGATTCTAGATGTTTAAGACACCCTACGTTGATCTTGTTCAAACTAGTACTCGAGTTTGTTATACAATGTGACCGAGGTTTTGCGTTTTGTTCTTTTCCTTTTTTTTTTTGGAATGGCGAGCCCCTGTAGTATATAGATATAATGGCCAAGAACAATCTATTTAGTGTAGGATCCCTTCTCGACTTCTTGTGAAGTTGCGATCGCCGGTCTCGTCAAATTTCTCCCACATTAACCCGTTAAGAAAAAAGTATGTGAGAGGGCAAGAGTACCTCGGAAAGAAACATCTGCCCTTGACATTTGATGTATCGCAAAATTGGACCCTTTTTTCAATTTAAAGATTATAATAATTGATTCTAACTTAGATATAAATACTCGTTGAATCATTATAATAAATTTTGTCGTATTCTAAAGATTATATTAGATAGTTATTTCAGATTTATATTTTTGTTCACGAAATGTCCTACACAGTACACACACCAGAATAGAAAACTAAGTGTTCTCCCCGTAAAAAAGGCAACAAAGCGGCAAAGAAATTAAGAAAAACCAAAACGGCACGGCGTCAAGTCGTTTAGTTTACAACCCTAATAAAACTCCACGGCTACGTATCTGCCCAGTCCCACTAGACTCCAAACTAGCACAGGCAACACCACTTAACCACACACTCTCTCTCTCTCTCTCTCTCTCTCTCTCTCCGCCGCCGCCGAAATGGCGGAGCCGGCCACCGACCACCGGGTTCCGGCGGACTCGAGCGCTGCCAACTCAAAGGAGCGCGTGCGGACGACGGAGGAGCTAGTCGCCAAGGCCATAGCTCCTATTAAACCGGAGTTCCTTTGTCCCCCGCCGAGTTCTAGGGCTGACAAGAAGGGAGAGAACGACGCCGTAGCAGGTTCCGATTCTACTCGCGGCAACGGCACCACCACTGGAGGCGGCGCCAACGGCGGGAAAGCCTCCTCCGTGGTAACCAGAGACAAGAAGTCCAAGCGACAGCTGAAACGCGAGCGCCGAGAGGTGGCCTTCTTCTCCCTAAACCCTAAACCTCTAATTAAAAGCGCCAGGCTGAGGGCAGTTTGGTAAATTTGTGTGCAGGAGAAGAAGTCGGCGGCGCATATTTGCCCGAAGATAGCCAAGACCGGAGAGGTTGGCGCGTGCGGTTTTGGAGACAATTGTCGGTTCAGCCACGACCTGGACGCCTTCTTGGCTCAGGTAATTCTTCTCTACGGATTGCTATTAGCCTCTGGAATGTGTTTATATGACTTTTTTTTGTTTTTACTTTTGAGGGGAATGTAGAGACAGGCGGATCTCGATGGGGAGTGTCCCTTCACGGGAGTTGAAGCTCGTTGTCCGTATGGGGTGGCCTGTAGATTCTACGGCACTCATAAAGAAGGTGTTGTGGTGGATGGCATGAGCGCAGGGAAGAGGAGCTCGGAAGTCAATGGTTTGAGTAAGGATGTTCAGAAACTTCTTTGGAAGAATAAGCTCAAGTTCCCGAAGTCGGACTCTGTCCTAAAATCTCTTGGACTTACGGTAATGTGGTGTTTCCTGTGGCAGTCTTATTCATTAGTCGTGTCTCTGTTCACTAGTTCTTGACTTCTTGTGTTACGTTGAAGGGACCGGGAAAACCAAAACAAAGAAAGATAGATGAAGAAGAAGAATCTGATAAGGTGGCTATTGCTGGTTCTGATATTGTCGATGAAAATGGCGGTGGAGAAATGGCCAGTGAATCATCTAATAAAATGGAGGGTTCTGTGGAGGCAAGGGTAGGGGATGCCACAATGGAAATGGTAATGGATGATGATTCTGGCAATCAAAATGCTGCTAGTGAAATGGCCATTGACTCATCTGATAAGTTGGAGGCCTCTGTGGAGGCTGGAGTAGAGGATGCCACGAAGGGAGCGGCAATGGCTGATGATCTCCGTCCCTCGAAGAAAACCAAATCAGTTGTGGATCAAGCATCTCCGTCTGACAATGGAAATGGTTGGAACTCAGTTGGATCTTTTCAAATATACATTATTCACTTGTCATGTTGACTTACTGTGCAGTAAACTTATGACAGGGTCGAATATAGCTGATAATCATCCAGATACGAGCTACACAGAAAGTAAATCAGAAGTTGTAATCGGCAATGAATGCAGTGGAACAGAAGGAAGTTTGAAGTTGAATCCACGAGAAAAAAAGCTCATTGACTTCAGGGGAAAGCTATATCTTGCACCTTTGACGACTGTTGGAAATCTTCCTTTCCGCCGGCTCTGCAAGGTATTGGGTGCAGATGTGACCTGTGGCGAGATGGCAATGTGCACGAATCTATTGCAGGTAGGTATGATTGTCAATTGATAGGCTATCAATCCTTGTTTCTGTCCATCTGTATCAGTAAGCTTACATGACAGCATTAATTTGCTGAAGTTTTTTGAAGATCTGTTTTTGAAGGATTTAACAATATTACATGATTCCAGTAGTTAGATGAAATAGTTATGGTTTTGTATGATATCTTCTGTGAGGGCTTGCTGTTAGATGCCCTGATCGATTTGGAATATGTTGCTACACAGGACACCAACAGATAACATTGTAAATCCATTTTATGCACAGGGTCAAGCTGCTGAATGGGCTCTGTTGAGGCGCCATTCTTCTGAGGATTTGTTTGGGGTTCAGATTTGCGGTGCTTATCCAGACACAGTGGCAAAGACTGTTGAGATGATAGAACAGGAATGCACATTGGATTTTATTGATATCAATATGGGTTGCCCGATTGATATTGTTGTTAACAAGGGTGCTGGATCATGCCTTCTTACGAAACCGATGCGAATGAAAGGTGTCATTCAAGCAGCATCTAAGACCGTGCAAACCCCGATAACAGTCAAGGTACTTACTGGAACTTACAGTATACTATGAGATCAGTGTTCACTTATCCCATACGTAACAATTCAAACTGACTCATTTTTCTTTTGTGGCAAATTCTTGATTTTAGGTTCGGACAGCCTACTTTGAGGGGAAGAACCGTATTGACTCTTTAATTGCAGACATTGGCACTTGGGGAGCCAGTGCCATAACAATACATGGACGATCACGTCAACAACGATATACTAAGATGGCTGATTGGGACTACATATACCAGTGTGCCGGGAAGGCCCCAGAATCTTTGCCAGTGCTAGGAAACGGGGACATTTTCTCTTATGTAGATTGGAACAACCACATGTCAGATTGCCCCAAGCTCTCTTCGTGCATGCTAGCTAGAGGGGCTCTTATTAAGGTCAGTACTTTTTTTCCAGATCAGAACGGTGCGCACTGTCCAGCACTCTATTTAGGTTTTAGGTCTAAGTAACTTTTGTTATTGTCTTCCATAGCCTTGGCTGTTCACTGAGATCAAGGAACAAAGGCACTGGGACATTACTTCTGGAGAAAGACTAAATATATTAAAGGAATATGTATGTTTTGGCCTTGAACACTGGGGTTCTGATGCGAAAGGTATGAGGCACAGGCTTGACCTTGGCTGGCTTTAGGATGAGTTAATGTTATGCTTAACATGCTGAGATCACTTGCAGGAGTTGAGACAACTAGGCATTTCCTGCTGGAATGGCTCAGCTACAGTTTCAGATATATACCTGTTGGTCTTTTAGAAGTTATTCCGCAACGGATCAATTGGCGTCCCCCTTCCTACTATGGTCGGGATGAGCTCGAAACACTCATGGCTTCAGATTCAGCGGCTGACTGGGTATGGTTTGAACTTATTGTTCTATGATTCCTGTTGCTGTTAATGCTGAGGGCCGTACTGATTGTTTTGTCTACCTCTTCCATAGATCCGAATAACCGAAATGCTCCTTGGGAAGGTTCCGGAAAGCTTTACCTTTTCCCCGAAACACAAGTCGAATGCCTACGACAGAGCTGAAAATGGCTAATGTGCTGTCAGTTGGCGAACAACATAACTCATCGGACTTTCAAGAGCAATTCCAGGTTCTGGATGGTCGTTAATCCTGCAAGATACCATTCCACAGCTTATTAAAATCTACAGAACTAGATAATACAATTTTGTACTGTGAATTATCTGGTTATATTTTATGCGAACAAAATATCAGAAATTCACTGAATCCGATGCTCCAGAAGTTGAAACATTGAGCTAATGGTGGTTTCTCGTCCTTCTCTGCGCGTCTCATGACCTCGTACGAGTACCCCTTCACTGTGGACCATCCAATTGATGCAGAAGTATTGCTTATCTAGTGATGTTTTTGTTCGAAAATTTGGAATTCGACTAATTGGAATATCAAACTTGCATCGACATTGAATTGTCGATTCAACAAATGTTTTATTTGCGTCAACATGGAATTAGTCGATTCAACACAAAATGTATGCATGTTTCCTTCAAGATGATCCACGCCGGAGCATGCAGTACTGAGTCCTGACAAACGTCGATACCCTAGACATATTTTCGAAGAACATCATTCATGGTTCTAAGCAGCAAAACTGGAAAGTATACAAGGAGCCACCTTTGGGGAAAATATATCCGAACGACTGTTAAATAAGATAGGGGAAATGACAAGACTAAATCAACTTCAGCGGTCAACCATGAAAACACACAAAAAAGACACTAGAAATAGACCAAAATTGATCAAGATTCCGGACTTGGAAAACTTTTCATCCAAGGTAGTAGCATAAGAAGTTAACTGAAGCTTGTTGCCTTTCAAGATCTCTCATCTCATTCCTGTCGTCGTCGTAATGAACATGTGGTTAACAATAACATCATCCCAAGGATGGCAACTTCTTGTCTTCATTAACTTTGGTGTCATTATGATTTCTTGTGGCTCGAACCCATCCGCCATCAATGGAATCAATGCTGCCAGTCAACCCGTCGTCGACGAAATCTCCCACCCGTTTCACCTTGAGTTCTTTGGGCTGAACCGGGTAATTCCCAGAGAAACAAGCATAACAGAAGTTGGGCGAGTCCTCAGCCAACAACTTCTTCAGGCTATCAATCGGGAGAAAGGCAAGCGAATCAGCACCGATGAACTTCCTGATCTCCTCCACGGTCATCCGATTGGATATCAACTCCTCCGGACTAGGCGTGTCCACTCCATAATAGCAAGAAGCAATGATTGGTGGACTAGCAATCCTCATATGTACCTCTTTTGCCCCAGACTCCTTAAGTAGCCTCACAATCTTCGAGGAGGTTGTTCCTCTCACAATCGAATCATCCACGACCACTACTCTTTTGCCCTCCAGCACCCCCCTCACCGGAGATAATTTAAGCTTAACACCAAAGTCCCTAATCTTCTGTGATGGCTCAATGAAAGTTCTCCCCACATAGTGAGACCTAATCAACCCTTGCTGAAACGGAACTCCTGCTTTCGCAGCATAACCAAGTGCAGCCACCACCCCGGAATCAGGGACCGCAATCACAACATCACAGTCCACGGGCGCCTCAGTGGCGAGTATCTCACCAAACAAACGCCTTGACTCATAAACAGACTTGCCAAAAACCACAGAATTAGGTAAAGCAAAGTAGATATGCTCAAATATGCACTGTTTTGGCTCGGGATGCTGCATAAGACAAAGTGATTGTATCCCCTCCTTATCCACCACAAGAACTTCACCAGGACAAACCTCCCTCTCGTACTTGGCCTCAATCAAATCAAGAGCACAAGTCTCAGAGGCAAACACGACCGCCCCATTACTCCTCCTCCCCATCACCAAAGGCCTAAAACCGTAAGGGTCTCTCACAGCTACCAACTTATCCTGCGTCACAAACACCATCGAGTACGCCCCCTTCAACTGCTCACAAGCATCAACGATCCGGAGAAAGAAAGGTCGAGCCTTCGATATAGCAATCAGATGCAAAACAACCTCGGTGTCCGAGCTAGTGTTAAAGATAGAACCATTATCCTCGAGCATAGCCCTCAACTCCTTGTAATTAACCAAATTCCCATTGTGAGCGACCCCAACAGAGCCGTATCTATACCCGGCTACGAAAGGCTGCACATTCTTAAGCATGGAAGAGCCAGCCGTAGAGTACCTAACATGACCAATGGCTAAGTCACCAGGCAACTGGTCAAGCTTAGACTCACTAAACACCTCAGAGACCAACCCAACACCAGTAACAGACTGAAGAACCTTGTTGTGAACCGCGACGATCCCGGCTCCCTCCTGACCGCGGTGCTGCAAGGCGTGGAGGGCCAGGTAACAGAGGCGAGAGGCTTCAGGGTCGTCATAGATACCAACAACTCCGCACTCCTCACGGGGCTTGTCGTCATCATCATCAAAGGAGATGGAATTCCCATCTGGGCCTTCGTTGTTCGGGTAAACAACGTTAAAGATTGGATTTTTAGAGCAGGTGGCGATGTGGGTTCTGGTGGGTTTATGGAGGGTTTTAGGGAGGAGAAAGAGAGGAGCTTTTATGGGTTTATTAGGTTTGGAGAGGGTGGATGAGGTGGAGGAGATGGGGCAGAGATTCGTAGCGGTAGCCGCCATTGGAGAGGAAGAAGAGGAGGTGAAAAGGAAGGGTAGAGAAAGGTTGCGGCTTTGTTGCGAGGATGGATAGTAAATTGGGAGGGAGGGAGGGAGAGGGGAGGTGACTGGTGAGAGAGAGTGGAAGGACAGGGCCAGACAAGTTGAATAGTTTGTGGTATCTTGTATGTTTTGTTGTTCTAGGGTTCTTTGTTTGTTCTAGACTTTTGGTAATTAAATCTCCTAAAAAATAATCACAACTTAGATAAAAAAAATATATATATTATAATTTGATTCATTAAAAATAATTGGTGTTGAATATTTAATGGACATTTTTTTAAATTTTTATATGTCTCACACGACTTAATTTAAATTAGTTCGTCGATAAATCTCAAATGATATAAACCAAAAATTAAGTCTACAAAACTATGGTAATGTTGAATATAGTAAGAGTCAAATTAATAAACTTACAAAGATAATGAAATTTCTTATCATGTTGACGAATTATTTTTAATTTTTTTCTTTGATAGTTTAAAGAGTTATTACCCTAAATATGCATGCCAAAAATAACTTGTGGTATACAACAATACGTATGCTGAAAAGCAGAGCCAGCAAGTTGAATAGTTTGTGTCTTTGTGAAATATCTTGTTCGTTTCGTTGGTCTAGGTTTCTGTATTAAAAAGTTATGGTAATTAAGTCTAAAAATATGGTAATCGAAAATTGAGCATGTTAGATATTGGTAAGAGATTAAAAATTACTAAAGAAGCTTAAATTTCCTAGTATGTTAATATTGCTCTACATGTCATTACATGGCCAAACAATAACATGTGGTGGACACGTTCCATTAAAAAACAATGCAAGTAATGTAAACACACAAAAAAACCAGCATTATCTTGGAGATTCCATTTATTTTTGCTTCCAAAAGTCCTCGTGGAGATTCCGATAACTATAGAATTCCATGGGTTGAGAGGATCTCTAGTTATATCAAACGGCCCCACTCCCACTTCAATCGCTATATTATTAAGTGATCGATAATGACGTCAATAAAGTTTGAATATGATTGTAAAGATTAATGAAAATTATAGCTCTTAACTTTGAAAAAAATAATGACGTAAAAAAGGACCATCAATCGTTTATTAGACCTCTATATGGTTTCTATTTTTCCTAGTGAAAGAGAGTTTTCCAAATCTATGCCCGCCAGTCGAAATGGGTAACCAACGTACGGATGACCAAAGGCTGGACATATGTGTAGGGATGGCAATGGGTAGAGTAGGGTAGAGTATTGATATTATCCAATCCATATCCTAATTTTTTTAATTGGATTAGATTCATACCCTACCCACGACCCTATGGATATCTTTTAGAAAGACCCGGATCCAGACCCTAGGGTCTAATCAAAGATCCATGCCCTATCCATAGACCCGCTACTTTATACCATATTTTTTTAAAATTTTAATATGATCCATATAAAAAGTAAGAAAAAATAAAGTTTATATTATAAAAAAATATCAAACTAAATTTAATTAAAATAGTAGCATTTCAACCAACTAAATAAATATGGTTCACAAGTTTTTAATAAATTTATAAGTATTAAATATAAAGTTTGAAAATAAAATAATTTCTTGCTGATTTTCCATCTTCTTGCTCTTTTTTTGCTCATATAATTTAATTATTCTCAATTTCTTTTGCATCTGAATATAAAATTTAATTACTTAATTAGTTATTTAAATTTGATATTTTAATATAAAAAAATTAATATTATATATACTTGAAACTTCACTGTCGACATCATCAATAACTGAAGCATATTCTACACTATTTGCGTATTCTACTGAATCTGTAGAGTAAAATAAGATATTAAACTTAATCACATTATTTTAAATCATACTTGATAAAATATATCATTATCGAATTATCTTTTTTCATGGTCTCACACAACCAATTTTGCAAACACGTTAAAGCTTCCAAAGTCTCCGGATGCAAACGATTACGATGAGCGTTTACCACCCTACCTCCTATGCTAAAAGCAGACTCCGAGGCAACACCGAACACATGAATACATAGCACATCTCGAGCAATGATTTGCAATGTGGGATACTTGAGTCCATTATTTTGCCACCAACTTAATATGGCAAAGTTTTCCGCTCTAGATAAAATAAACTCTTCTAAGTAATGACCTAATTCAGATTTGCTCACTGAACTCTTGAGTTTCTTCTTACTCTTCACAAAATAGTCATATTCAGATTTGTCTAATTAGGTGTTAGAATTTTTTTAGTTAACTTATATATATATTATAATTATTTTCATAATAAACTAACTAGGGTCTAAGTAAGATCTAACTAATGGATATATGGGTAGGGTCTAACAAATGGGTCTATGGGTAGGGTTTGGGTCTGGGTTTAAATCGATCTAATCCAGACCCAGACCCTATTAAAATCTACATACATAAATCTATACCTTATCCATGACCCGTGGATCCTAAGACCCACTGGATAGGGTAAGGGTCTGATCCACAGGGTCTGGATCTTTTTGCCATCATTATAAGTAATTACTTGGTAGTTTGGCAATTTCTAAAATAACCATGATTTTTATTTTTTCCAAATTCAGTCTGTATTTCAAATTTTGGACAGCTCGGATAAGTATTCGGTCACATGTTCGTCCACGTTGACGCCACTTCCACATCCATTTGTTTAAGTCATAATGATGTGATATGTGGTAAATGTCCAGTCCAGTCTCAAAATTTTAACATATTTTTTAACATACTTTAACATTCTTACTTATGTTTTAACAAAAATTTGATATTCTTACTGCTCCAAATATTAAGAAATGATAAACTAAAAAATTGTATATATCACATTAAAAAATAACTTGAATCAATTTAATTTGAGAAAAATTGTGGCTTTCCAACTGAAGTTCATATTCGTAACTCGATCTACTACTAACTTCAAATATATTTTTGACATTCTTATATCTTGATTTTGGAGATTTTACAAAATAAAAAAGTTGTAGATATATGTCTAACCATTATAAAACAATTTGAATTAACCAAATCAGACTCTCGAATAAAAAATTATGATTTTCCAAGAAAATTTGAGATTGAATTAGACATTTGTCACATATCACGTTTTCATGACTTAAACAAAACGGAATGTCCACATCACACGTCGTTGTAGCAAATGTGGCATCCACGTGTATGAACATGTGGCCACACATCTACCCGGACTGCACGATACTTAAAATATCTAAAAAAAGAAATCACATAAATTGAACTTCAAAAAAAAAGATATAATATATTTTTAAAACCGCCAAATCACATAATATTTAAGAGTGCTTTTCCCTTTATGATATTTCTCAACTAGGAAAAACACAGACATAACTTGGTAACAACATTGCAATTTGTTTTCCAAGAAAAAGACATAGTAATGTGTTGGTGTGTTCGACCATTTGAGACGACAAAATTTACAATTCACTTTCTATTTTAAAAAAAAAATCTATTTATCAGAAAGAAAAAAAATTTAGTAAGTCCCTTGCACAAGAATGAAATCCAAATTTTGTCCCGCTGGACTCTTCCGGGCCTAAAAAGCAATGAAGCTTAAATTAAATATGGGCCGATCGTAGCCCAACAAACCCTTGGGAACCGAAATATCCAAGTCCCAAACACACTAGCTCCTCATTCCTTTTGGGTGGAAGCGGATTAAAACGGCAGCGGATAATCCAAAACCTAGAACAAATTGGTAGCTTTCACGTCGTCGCTTCTCCGATCTCCGCAACCGTCGAGCGATGGCGCCGCCTCCTGGTCCCTACTCCGGCACTAGCACCCTCGCCCTGGTAATCTCGCCCCTTCGTGTTTCCCTTTTTTCTAGATTCGGTTATTCTTTTTTAGGGTTTAGCATTTGTTACGATTCGATTGGTGGTTAATTGGAGTGGTTGGGGATTTGAATTGGCAGGTGGCCAGAGTATCGGCTTTTTCGTTGGGGTTGGTGTACGGGAGCGTTAAGCTCAAGTATCTCAAGGTACATTTCCCCCAAATACCTTTTTGTTTTTTAGTAGTTTTGCTTTGCTATTGCCGTTAGCGGTTCGTTTTCGGTTAGCTTGGGTTTGGATTAGCTTAGAGTGGTTTGATCGCGTGTCAATGTTGTTTCTATTTATCGATCTGATTTAAGCTTAGGCAAGGGATTTGGGTTTGGTTGCCTCGGGGTAGCGATTCGCTCGATGGTTTTCTTATTGTACTTTGGAATCTGAGATTTAGATATGAATGATTTGGTTGTTTGTTGATAATCCAGTTGTTGTAGTTTCGGTGCTAGTTGAAACTCTTGGTTTTCCATCATTCAAGTGCCCTGGTAGTTTGATCCGAAGTTCTTTTTTGCTTGTGGCCTCATTTGCTGTTCTCTTCTAGCTACGGCCTACGGGTTCCTGTGCTGCTACCTACTTGTGTTGCCAAGTTCTAGTCATTAATTGCCATTTTTTCATCCAATATAGGGCGGTCAAGTGAAATTCTTATTTTTTATGTCCTGCATTTTCACTACTCAGTTTATGTTACTCTTGATAAGTGAACGCTACCTTTTTGTACTCTTGGAGCGGAAAATTATTGATACATTTTCTCCAATGTCATGGCAAATTTAATCATAACAAAACGGTTGCTTACTTGGGCATTTGTTCAATGCAAACACAGGCCAAGAAGAAGTCTCACCAGAAAGCTGAAGAAAAGGCTGCACATCACTGAGAGAGATTGCTGTTTTGAAAATTAGGATACAACGCAAGTTGAGTTAAGTTGGCATATGAATAATGGATAAACCGCATTGTACCCAGTTCGTCATCTGGTTTAAAGCCAGTTTAGTGTCTGTTTAAAGCTTTTCTGGATCACTTTTTTGCGCTCTTTCGTTAAGTCTGTTTTCCTGAGCCTTGCTGTCGGACGGACTCAGCTTGATGAAAGATGAAATCTTGTACCGTTTGGTTAACAATGGCAAATTGTTGGAAGAATGAATTCTTTCGGTTTGGGAAATAATACCGGTGTCCCACTCTCAAGTCTCCACTCTCCCATCGCATATCTGCATCTTTACTGATAGCATTTGCACTTGATAAATTTATTTGGTTCTTCTATTCAAAGAACATAACATGTTCTTGGGAAGTCATAACGAAATCTTTCTTCTACATCTGCGTGTGCGGTTTATATTGCGCTACATCTGCGAGAAACTCCATCGGTTATGCTTCAAGTTTCTCATCCCAATGGTTAAGAGATCATGTGCAATTCAATTTTCTACACCATGTCAACGGAACGGAATTGGATTTCAGTAAAGAAAACTACCGCTGAAGTAGGACGGACATTGCTTCAATTCTTCGGGCACAAGTAGTCCAGTGGTGATACAATTGATTCTGTTTGGAAGCACAGACATATTCAAACCACTGCAATGAGTCGATGCAAGCATCAACCATGAAGAATATACCGTAAGTCTACATCGGCATGCATCGATAGTGGCTACTATTTCACGTAGATGATATCGTGAGTCACATTTGTCACCATCTTGAGGTTAATCGTCCAGGTCAGATTGCTGATCGCCTCTATTTTCAGCATTCTCTTTCTTAGCTTTAATCCTGTCTAATATTTCAATCACCTGATAGGAACGTTTCGAGAACGTTAAGAAGAAATAATCCAGGCAGTGAATCCTGTAAAGTAATGAGCACTTAAAACTGACGATCAAATTTGAATGCATTTAACCATTATTGTGTCATGTGCATGCTTCAAATCAATTAGATCAAGTTCCAAAGCAACTTTTTGGACAATGTAGATTACAAACCCGAAGGGCCACCAAAGAGGGAAGCTATCAATGAAAGGACCTTACGACCTCTAACCGAAGAGATTCATCACCATTACGACCTTTAACAGAAGAAAGCCTTCTTTAGAAGGACAGTCATACTTAAAACAGAAAATCATTTAAAAGGCACCAATCATCTTTCAATAGAACCAGAAGATCACACATCTAAACACATGTACTGATCCCGGGTCTCCGAGAAACAAAAACCATAAACTAGAAACAAGTATTATCATTCACAGAACTTAGAAGATGACAGGTAGGGATAGCAAATTCACCCTTATCTTGATGGTGTACCCAGATTCATACTATAAGAGTTTGAGTATCTGTTGACTTTGATTGGTTCTAGAACCGGATATTGTCCGAATTCTTAATTTTTAAAAAGATAAAGACATGGATATTATCGATCCTAATCTTACTCATTTTTTAAGATATTATTGAAATAATATATAAATTAATATATTAATTAGTAAATTTAGTACCAAATTCTCAATATCAACTTAGAAAATTTGGAATTTATTTTATTGGTTTGTTTTTTTATTTATATTGATTTGTTTTAACTATAAACTTATATTCATATTTTTCAAAACGTTCAATGATATTGTGAATAATTATATTAAATTTTATTTTATTTAAAATTCAATAATATTTAAATAATAAGAATCAGGTGTAGCTCTGATCGTGCCCATATTTTAAAACACGAATTCTACCCAAGTCCTTATGTTAAAGAAGATAAAAATTTGGATTTAACTTCTAAAAAGAGATAAAGATTTGGATTCTATAAATCTTTATCATATCAATGGTAAAGTAATGTCTCATCCGGCTTTCTCTCTCTGAAGCTTCAGCGTCGGCCTCATCCGCTTCCCGAGCTGACTCCCTCACCTACATAGCCTTCGACTCCAAGCCAGCAATTTCTACATCCTTCCCACTGTCATCCCCGAACACAGATACATACACCTTAACCACCTAAAAACCACCACACAACAATGCCTCACCGATTAGAATATTTCCCACGATGCTCTCCAACGGAATCCACCACGTGTTCCTCCACCTTCTTCTTCGGAACCTTTGACTCTCTTCAACTTCTCCAACAAACTCGATAGTGGAAGCTCGATGTGGGCATTACCGCCTCTTGGATGCGAGGGCGTTTGGTGAGGAGTTGAAGATGAAGGGTCGGTTAGAGTTAGAGTGGTTGTATGCCATATAATATATGCCATCCAATTTTCTATTTTTTTCAATAACACCTGAGAGAAGCTACCAAAAAATTCCTGAGAGATAAGACCTACTCTTTTTTTTCGGTGAAAATTATTCGGTCGAGACTCTCCACATTATTCAATTTTGTTTCTTTCTAACTTATTTTTTAATTTTTTTTTGTAAGTGATGAGAGTAAGAGATCGCTCATTTCTTCCAACCATAACTCTTAGAAGTGAATGAAACTATTGTTGGCTGTACACTGGGAAACTTCTTGTCTGGTCTACGATCCCGACCTTGCCAGTTACAGGTTAGTACAAGGATAGGGAGGTCATACTCGGAATACAGAAGTCTGCACGGAGAAGGACAATCTACCGAGGTTCCACAAAAAAATATATTGGGGCAACTATTTGAGCTTATGACTCGTGGCGCCAATAATGTCTTTATAGAATGACAAACAGCTTAATTTGTCAAATCAATATTTGCACCCAGCATGTACATGTTACTCCCAATTAAGTAACCTTTAATTGTGGCTAATAATTGGCCCATGGGTTATACTTTTAATCTCATCCCCTTGTGGTTTGTTGAAACCATTTTGTATCGTGATATCACAAATTTTATTTAGATATGATCACATAAAATGACAATATTTTTTGCCAAATCATAACACAGTTATACGTGTAAATTTCAAATTTGCAAGTTCTAAGTAGATTATTCTTTTCAAGTTGATCTATGTATTTGATCATGATATGTCAAAATCACCCTTAATCCGTGATTATCATCGAACTAAAGTTCAATGCCTGGGGTCTGGATGGAGATATTAAGATAGCATTATTTTTTCCACTAGCTCCAATCTAATTCGACAGATATACCTCAAAAAGTCAATGACAAACTCTAGTGCCGCTCACATTTCCCTATTACCTTTTAGCAGGAAAAGACATCACTTCAAGTAAATATAACTTATGTGCTTTGTCTAAATAAATACAGTATATATCTGATATATATGGCCTGACAAGGGTGATTAGATCACTTTTTACCACCTTTTTAGTTATTTTCAATTTATTCCTAAATGTGAATTGGAAAGAAATAAAGAGAAGTAGATACATTTGATGTATAATAATTACTGTCGCACATTCAGTGTATTGTAGTTTGGTTCCCTCATAATCACAAATTCACTAGTTTTTCACAAGCTACTGATAATCACCAAATTGTAATTTTTCAAAATCAGTAGAAGTTCCTACTAGTTAAATCAATTAGTATAGTCAATACAAGGAAAGTGAATTCAGTGAATATGGTTTGATCGAACTCATTCAGTGAACATGGTGATAACTATTAACCAGCGACAATAATTAAAAATAAATGATGCCATCCAACACTAATAGTAGGATGTTCTTCTATCTCAAGGGACGCTTGATTTGTGGGTCAGAATCTTTGTTAGCTACTGATGGTGATGCAACGTGGAAAATAAATTAGGTACATAGTACACAAATTAGTCTATACAATAAAACATTAACTTTTTTTATATAATATTGACTATTTTTCTTTATACAATATTGATTTTTTTTTCATCCGATAATAACATGTGAACTTTCATATTTTTTTATTCTGACAAAAACAACATTTCTTTCATGCAATATTGTCTTGAGTAAGTTTTTTTTACTTTGGTCCTATATTTTTGGATTATTGCAAAAAGCTCCCAATATTTGTATTTTTGTGTTTTTTTTCTACAATAATAATTTTTTCTTACAATACCAATCCTTATAGTTTTGATTTTACTTTATTCCCATAATTTTTAGCTTTTTGAAAAACAATTATACGTACCATTAAAAGAATATTATTTGTGACCCAATCTAACCCTAAAATAGAGCCTTTCTCTTAGCAATAATTCAATCGTGGTTAAGTACATGATGCTATCAGAACGTAATGACGATAATGACAGTCCTTTATATATCAGAAAATAAAGGACATTCGTACAACCAAATAAAAAAAAAGAGAGCTCAGATTAATCTTGCAAAACAAAAGGAATTTAATGGTGGGTTTGACCATGGTCTAGTATCGTGAAAAGTCAAGTATTTAATTTTATTATAAAAGATTAAATGAATGGTATTTTAAATTCATCCCTAACAGTTATTTAGTGTTATTATCAGCGCAATTTAATCCATCTCGATCGTCCAATTCCGGCAATCATGGTGTATATATGTATGGCTTATTTGAAAAAAAAAATGGCTTTTGGGTCTACGATGTATTTTCTATTATCGGAACAATATCAATACGACCACTGAAAATATTTTGCTAAAATATTCTGCAACATTCTGGTCATCCAGATCTAAAAAATAACATTGTAGCAAGGTAAATGATTCATGACCGTAACGTCATGAGCTTATCTTAGGGTGAATTAGTTCAGAAATGGTATTTTTCCTAACAAAATAACAAAGTTTTTTGTAATATCTAAAAACAACAATACGAAAGTAAATTTTTTTTTCATAGGCCGTATCGCACAAAAAATTGTTATTGTCACAAAAATAAAAAAAATGAAAATACATATATCATGGACCATTTTGAAAAAAATCTAAAAACCATAGAATTAAAGTGATAAAAATCTAAGTTGTTAAAACATGAAAGAAATGTCATTCTTGCAAAAAAAAAAATATACACGTCATTATCTCATGAAAAATGTATTATTACACGAAGAAATTACTAGTATCGCATAAAAACAATGCTAACGAAAAATTTAAATTCATACCGTACAAACTAATTTTTACATTTCGTAATCACTCCATTCTCCATATTTTATAGTTGCTATTGATGCAACTTTACTAATAAATAAACCTGTCCAGTTTTAGTATAACATTTAGTATTTATCCATATACTCAATTTTGAAAGACTACTAACATTTAAGATAATTTAGATTCAACTTTTTTTGCTAAGTTATAACAAACTCCAAACTACCTTTATCTTTCATTACCATGATCACCGATAATTCTCATTCCGTCCGAAAATCCTGGATCAAGATGATTAATTGAATGAGGGGATAAGGTAAGATTATAGATAAATCTAGCAAGTTATGGTAAGTCAATGCTCGTATTCTACATAAAAACAATAAATATTTTATGAAGATATATGCTTCCCGCAATTAACCGAATGATCCCTTTATTTTATATGGTCAATCCAATTCAACATTTACTCTTTTGCTAATAATATTGTTACTCACTTTATTTTAAAATTTGAATCATTTACTTCGTTTTTTTGGGAGTCAATATGCTCATTGTTGCCTTTCCTTTTTTTTTTAACCAGAGAAAAATTTTGAGATGGAATCAATAGAAATTAAATTTAGTGGAGACTAAAAAAATGTTGTCACTGTACGAAGATTAATTTTTTAATCATCTGATTACAAATATTATTTTCAATCTCGTCGTTATTCGAACCATCATCGTCGTTCGGACGAACATGTGGTTATATTTCTTCAATTTCATTACCTAGATCTTGTAATTTTTTTTCTAAATTATCAAAATCATCAAATTGTAATCCATGCATATTTCCCTCCATTGAAAACGGGTCAGATTTTTCTTCAATATTTGAATTTTCGGGGTTCAGAAGGAGGAGAAGAGAAGGCTGGCAAGGCTTGTTCCCTCCATTGTTATTTGGCGGGAGGAGGAAAAAGGAGGAGGTAGAGTTTAGGTTAAAGGAGATAGGATTTTTAGTGATTTGTTCTTCTGCCAAAATATCATTTTCTTAATATTAAATGTTTCTAGTCCCCTATAGTTCTTTTTCCTCATCCAATTTACTCCCTAAACATTATCACCAATCTTCACGAACAACACTATTTAAGAAAATTTATTGCGATTATTTTATATCCAGTGATAATATTTATAGCGATCTGAGAATACTAAATTTCTAATATAGATCACAAAATTATCACTCCTTATATCTTAATCTTTGAATATATCAAGATGATAAACCACGTAAAATTTTTAAACTCAATTAAATTAGTACATATATATAACTGACATTACAATTTATTGCACTAACTAATTATCATGTTTAGTTTAAGAAACTGTACGATATCGAATCATTGTTTCCAAATCCTATTCCAATGTGTTATTATAGAGAAGTAACTATGTCTCCACCAAAAAAAGATAAAAAGTAATGAATTAAAAAGTAAAACAAGATATTAATTAATATTAACTATAAATTCGAAAGCACACTATCCGCTCTCCACTCCGTACAAACACAAAACACTCCAATGTCCAACAAGCCAAACACCATAAGCCACGTAGTGAAGCTCAAGCAGATGATGAAACGGTGGCGGATCAAGGCCAAGGAGTCTTCTTCCTCGTCCGCGGTCGTCCCCGCGGGCCACGTGGCGGTGTGCGTGGGACCCGCGAGGAAGAGGTACGTCGTGCGGGCGACCTACCTGAACCACCCGGAGATCCAGGTCCTTCTGGCACGCGCCGAGGAGGAGTTCGGCTTCCCGGAGTTGGGACCCATCGCCATCCCCAACTGCGACGAGCTCACCTTCGAGGACGTCCTCCGCTCCGTCTCCGGTAACCCTCAACGTTTTGCTCTGGGATCCGGCGCCGACACGCGGCCGCTTCTTCCCGGTTGATCGCCGGAAGAGTGGGTGTGTATATATTTCTATATCTTATTTAATATATATTAAAGTTGTCAACTTTTTCGCTTGAAAAGCGGTTTTCTAGGGTTGTTGTTTTGTGTGGTTTCCTTGGAAGAAAGCAAGGGAATCAATTTGTTTCGAGGGTAATTATCTGTTTATTTTTTTTGGGTACTTACCTTCAATTAGTTTGTTATTTGTTGAGAATACTTTTCTAGATCATCTACTAATTATTTAATTTAAATCTAGTCGTAGCTAAATTCTTAATTAATTGTCTAAATTATTATACCATGAATATCTACTTGTCAGTTATTCATATTCCCGTTCGTGTTTGATTTAACTTTTTATGAGT
This sequence comes from Hypericum perforatum, assembly GCA_012979155.1. NCBI lineage: Eukaryota > Viridiplantae > Streptophyta > Magnoliopsida > Malpighiales > Hypericaceae > Hypericum > Hypericum perforatum. Next base: position 83,504 of record SOPF01027140.1, on the reverse strand, counting down.
TAATTAGTTTCATGATTTGTGTTGCTTCATTCACCAATTTTAATTTTTCGCTACAATGTGTGATATCCCTACGTATATAGCGATTAATATTTGTTCTAGTTGAACAAGATTTTGGAAAAGTTGTAAGTCTATCTCAATAATCTAAAATCTCCAATTCGAAATATTCTTTTATTGATAACTTTGATACGGTAGAATATAGATCTAGTTTCTGATGATTATTTAAATGACAGCTTTAATTTTTTGTTGGCTTTTTACCCCCTCTCCTTTTGCTCATTAAATTTTCGTCGCCCTTTACACTTGAGTTTAACGAAAAGTCTACCACGCTTTTCCCTTGTGTTCATTAAATTATCGTAGAATGGATCATCATTATGATTTTTCTCTGTTTCATTCCAACTTTCTTCATCGGATGATGTAATTTCAAGGATCCTCGAGCGTTATGTTGACCTAATTAATAATGTGGCCCACCAGAAAACGAAAGTTTTAGTATAATCGTTTACTGCTAAGTAATCTAATTTGTTTTTTTTTACTTTGAATTCGAGCGGAACTACAAACTTCACTCGTACGGAGAATTTAGAACCCAGGATTGTAAATATTTAATTTTATTATTGGAATAAACTAGTTATATAAAAAAAGACAACTTCATTTACCAATGTTGGTTGGACCATATTTTTCGTCAGTGGTTATTTACAGGTCTACCGAATAATCATGGGTCGCTGTGACGGAGTTCTAGTTGGCCCATTGGGCTTCATAATGAAGGAGGAAACGTCTCGGTCCAATAATAACTCTCAAATAACTGGGCCCGACAACCAAAAGAGAAACATTACATGGGCCAGGCGCGCGGTCACTTAGTTGGGAATAACTTGAATTGAAGTTCCAGTCGAAATATTTTCAAATATTTGTTAAAAGAATTTATTAGTATAAATCAAAACGCTACAGGTAATTATGAAATATTGAGTTTAAAATGTACACGGAAATTTTTTTTCACTATTTATAACCAAGTTTATTTCAAATATGAAATTATCAATATATTGTACCAATTAGTTTGGAACAAATCACAATCAACATATTAAATAACGAAGTACCTGTAGGGGTACCCCAGACGAAAGAGGCGACTAATCACTACAAAGAGATGGATTCAGAGAGAGACCAAACCAGGTCACAATGTCGGTACATGCCGCCATGTCCCTACAAGGAAAAGCAAACTGACTTTGTAAATGTGTGTCGTGTCCGGTACGGGTTTCGTACATTTTGGAATAAGACAATTTCGTCCCTGTGTGTAGGTATAGTCATAAATTAGCACGGTATGGGACGTGGTGGTGTCTTTTGGGTTGAAAATGGGGGCGAGGGCAAATTTATTCCGTGTTCAATTTGGATTTTTTCTTTAAGGGGTTGGATATTCCTAGATTAACGAGAATGAGGACTCCACAATAAGTTTTCCATGTCAATGATTCGTATAAAAGCGCACAAAAAAATACGGTTTTAGTTTTAATTCGCACTTTTTTGTGCAAACTAAAACCACATATTTTTGTGTGATTTTGTATGAGAACCGAACTAGTACATTTTACCCGTAAAAGTAAAACATGCAGTTTTGGTTTGCACAAAATCGCACAAAAGTGCGGGTTTGAACCAAAATTGTACTTTTTTGTGCGAATCACAAATAATAAAAACTTTGCCTAAAGACTCTCTTCTCGTTAATGTGAGGAAATCCAACCTCCTTATAAAAAATAACCTTTGATAGTGATATAAACAAAGGCACCTTCTATGTCGTAGGGTTATTAAAACTAAACAATTTTCATTGCTTTCCTAGTGTTTTATGACATTTTCAATAAAATTCTCTTGTAACAAATTTTTACAAATGTTTCCATCATCTTATTAGAGACTATCTTAACATTTTTTTTAACCATCTTAGCATTTTGTATAGAAGTTATTATGTCAACATTTTGTATAGAAGTTATTATGTTAGCAATAGTGTCTTGATACGAGACTCTGATATTTTACTTATTGTTTGAATTAATCGTAATGCACGTAGCTAGAAAATTGTTTTATAATTAATTTTTTCATACCATGATAGAGTCCAACGGTGAGCCGTGGAACCAAAAAATTTACTTAGTGGAAGATAATATAAAAAAATGTTTATTTATTTTTAATTTTTTTAATTTAATATAATTTATAAATTAATTAACTTTTCAGTGGTGTCTTAAATTTTAGTGAAAAGACATTAACAAAATATACTTACCTATCAGATTTTTTTTAACGTGACTCCGTAACTGATAAATTCAAGGTTTAAACTATTGACGACTTACATATTTACATCTTATTGAGTTATTGTACTACGAATATGTTGGTCATGTAGCTAGAAATTAGATTGTGGTTTCTATTTTTCATTGTTAAAAAAAAATACTAGATTAAGTTTAATCAGTCAGATTAGTCAAGTTTCTCAAATTTATCCATTTTATTGACCTGTTCAACCAAATTGTTTTGGAAAACATATGTTTTTAAAAATTATCATACTAAAAGTGATTAAATTATAATTATGATTTTTGAAATATTATATCTTTGGAAATAAAATTAAGTAATGTTGATATTATTTTTATTTTAATAAATATTATATATTTACAAATATCTAATCGAACCAATGACACAACAATCGGATCGGTTGATTTAGGAGATGGAAACAATCCCGAGTCAACTCCGCGTCATTTTTTAAAAAATCATGTTATTTTTCCTCTTGGGCCATATGTTGTTGACCACCAAAATGGAGGCGATCTACGAAGTCGCTTCCCTTGTTATTTCTTTAAAACTACAATTCAAAGAAGCTTATTATTTCCGTAATTTAAGTAACTATTTTCCCAAAAAATGGCTCAAACTTGATATTTATTATTATAAAAAGCAACCTTTCACCTATTTCATTGGCCAAAGGGCACAAAGAGGAAAAAAAGATCAACACATTGACAATCACAATCGAATTGGAAAGATGAGGAAGAAATAGACACCACAGACTCATCCCGACAATACCCAATCCCCACACAAGAAGGGCAACCCCACCTCCCAAACTCAAGTGGCTGGCCTTGTCCTTTGCCGAATTTCTCTTACAAGAAAAACGACATGATCAGAACTTCAATTTCACATATAATAATAATGTATCATATCCTAAGGTACTTGGTGACATAAAAAAATAAAATAAAAGGGACACTGAAACGAAGTTCATATTCAATGAGCATATGCTATGACGAACCGGGTCTGCTTTCGGAATAACAACATTATTAGTATTTGTTTTTGTCACCCGATAATTGGAAATACACATAATAGATTCAAATCAGACATAAATATATTTATTATTGTTTGCAAATTCAAATTCTAGACATGTTGATGTAGTCACTCATTGTTTGATCTCGTATATGCCGTATTATATTGCCTCATATTATTTCTTCTACCTAAATCTATTTAAAATTCTTCATGTTACACATACCTGTTTGGCTTGATCTTGATAATTGCACGTCAAGTGATGTTCAGTCTGGATTGCTCTTTTTTGTCTCGCCATTATTTAATTTGTTGCATCGGTAGGATCTATCTATGAACTGATTATTGATCCTACGTAAGATGTCCTATCCAGACCAGGTTGATCTATCTATGAGACGATTATCATATTTTAATTCATTGCACAAAAAATTATTGTTTCAACCAGACAAATTAATGGAGAGTCGTTTTCATTTCGGGATATTATCTTGAGACCTAAAAATTTATTACCCATGTAAAAATGACACTACATGTTACACTAGTATTATCATTCAGCAATAGGTATAGCTAATCAAAAGATAATCTAACTATCTAATAATATATGCTATATTTTTTTTGATAAGTATAGACTTCATTAATAAAGAAATATTACAATGATCACTGGTAAAATTACATTAGGTGTGTAACATCCATACTTCACAAAAATTGAACTAAAAAAAAAGTGGTCTTGGTTCCTATAATATTGATTAAATTAGATTAATATAACTATTGAAGAAAATAATAGCTTATAAAATGAGTGGTAATTTCTGGATTGTATATAATTTCGTCAAATATGATCGCGTTGCGATGCAGCCATAATCTCCAAAATCACGGTTCCTGAAAAGGTAATTACACCTTGTCGATCATTTTACCTCGCACTAAACCGACTAATCCGTTCAGATCTGATCCAAAACACCATTACATATCAATTTTCTTAGGAAGAAATTCCAAACTTTTCAAGCGAAAGAACAGTAGAAAAGAGATGAATTGCCGATTCATCGTGCATCCTGCAAAAGAGAATAATATAAATAACTAGCTGTTTGTAATGCCACGGAATGACGAATGACTCTTAATCATTATACAATTATAGTTGACGAAGAGGTTTTTGATAGAATTGACCTGATTTGGACGCTTTTAAGATTTTTAAAAGATGTTCCTGCTAATTATTAATCCACTTGCAAAAAAAAAAAGAAAAAAAAGATACCCGGCCTTTTATTTGATAACATTGCGGTCACATGCCTTGACAAGCTAATTTAATCCGTTCCCATCACACTTTTTGACTTATTGGACAAAAGCAAATTCATAGTGTTGATTTAAGCTAACTAAATTGATCCAATTATTAAAAGGTCCTAGTTCTTCAGTTTTGGCTCAGGAGTCTACGGCTGGTAAACTTTCCAATGTTAGCAACGTACATATTAATTCATATAGGAGTACTTTTGTACGGGTAAGCTTTAACATGCTATACTTGAAGTTAGGAGTATTTTGGTATGTTTACCGGTGGTTCATAAAAGAAAGTAACTCAAATCTGATCCATAGCTAATTAGTTCCATACTGACGAACTATATAAGGTTGTTCAAAATAACAATTTCGTAGAACATAACGAATATATAACTATTTTCTTCATAAAATATATTAATAATTGATCGGATTTCGGTGGCAGGAGAAACTTAACACTGAGGACGAAATTGAACAGACAAGACTCTTATGAATTGACACAGAACGTGGGTGGGGGGCACCGCCACATCGACCACCAGGGACACATTACGTAGAGGAAACATGTAAGCCAACTGTAAACTTGCACCTACGTCCTTAAGTCCTTCAACTAATAATTTTGCAGACATGACCACTTTTATATTTCTATAGGAAAAGGAGTGATCATATAATCAGATTGTCAACATCGCCATTTCACGCTATTGGCGCCCATGAACCTTACCCCTCCTCTTGAGTCAAATATGTGAAACTCTTATATAAATTTTACTCTGTGAAATGGTTAAATAGTTTGACGGGCATTATCCATACCAAACAAAGTGCATTTTCTTTTTGCACACATCTTGAATGAATTCCAAAATTAAACGTGCATAATCAGAAATATGATTTGGATGAATGACCTCCTGGAAAATTTCTCAGAATGCATGTAAGTAAAACAAACTACGTTGGAAAAAATCCGCGTTAGTTTGTGGAGACAGTTGGTCAAAGTACATAGCGTTATATTTGTTATCAGAGCAGCTTCGACAAAATTGATTGATCTAATTGATATTAACACCGTGACAAATATTTGTATAACCAACAGAATATACAAATATACAATCAGTAACAACAATGTATATTTGTGTTTTAACACCGTGACAAATAAGGCACAAATCATATACTAATCGATCTAATGTTATTCATCAATTTCATTGAGATTATTTTTCAAAAGTGATAAATTTGGTTGTAAACATAACAATCTTTTGAGTATAGAGATTTTCACAAATTTATTGTATGCATGATGGATGACGGTGCAAGTGATTCCTGCCGTGCATGTTCGTTTTGGTCCAGACAAGCAGCATTACACTGATGGCGAGATATTTATTCCGTGACGCATATCTTATACTGGGTTTTGGTTTACATAATTTGATATCCCAATCGGAAAAGCTGGATAGAATAGAAGCAGTTGCGAAGTAATAGCTGAGGTCCCATTTTTTTCTGTGGCTCAGAGGAAAAGAGAATCATAATGCGGCACCGAGAGTTAATGAAACGGACCATCGTTTCTTTAATAACAAAATTCCGTATCTTTCTTAGCTATAATGACATTTAATTCCGAACAACAATTGAGTATAAAAGTTTGACTCTTCTACTGAATTAGAGTAGAATTATATGGGGCAATTTGGACCACCTAGAAATGATAGGATATGATAAGAGTCACGGGAGTCACTTTTATGTGATTGTGGTTTATCTGATTGACAGAATTAAATGCACACATGAGAAGCTCAAGGTTTAAATATGCTCAAGTATATTTAGATTTTTGCATGAAATTAGTAGTGAAGAACAAACAATTAATTTAGAGACAAGTTAGGTAAAAATGAGTATAATCGAGTGTTATGTATGGTATATATGGACAACGTCAAGCACACAACATATGGCAATCGAATAAACTCACTTATTACTTAAATATCTACTGTAATTGTAACAAGTGAGATGAAAAATCAACCAATATTTAGTAGTTCTTTGAATTTTTTTATCATCATCATAATTTTTTTCGTAATTCACGTGGTTCATTATATATTATATACTGAGTGGTATTAAAAACATAAGCCAATTGCAAGCTGCCCATACCATGCATGTGAAGAAACTTTAGCTATACCTTATTTTTTTGTATGCAGATATTTTATTAGTTCAGAAACTTTAGCTATACATTTCGAATTGGGATCGAATTATTGGGACTTTAAAGATTCTCGACGACATCTACATGTGTTTGAATATAAAATTCGACCAAGCAGAGACATGGCTGTTTTCTCTTCCAGTCTCGTACTTGTCACTACTTACTATTTGTAACCAGAAAATCAAGCAACCACCAACTGCAGCAGTTGTAACTTGTAACTAACAATCTAATTCCATTGGATCACCACCTAATTTTCCCTTTTTTTTAATTTTTTTTCCCTCTTTTTGTCCCATTTTGATTCATATCTCGAATCCTTTTGTCAAGCCGTAACCAATATTGTTTTTGTTTCATCTTCCAAAATCAACCCAGCTCTCAATTATCAAAAGATTGATCGGGCAAGATTATTGTATTTTAGGTTGAGTCATTAGAAATACATTTGTGTTTAAACTTTGTTACTATAAATCATATTAGCTTAAAAGTTGATTATTATATTATAAACTCGTTGAGTAAAAGAACCAAAGATATGCCACACTTACATAGTTACACATTATAAAATATAAAGATATCTTCAGAACCGAGTGTCACGGGCGGAAACTTTCCCTCGCTAGTTTGCCCGTGCGGCCTTA
>SOPF01027140.1:41119-76231 GCA_012979155.1 Hypericum perforatum | reverse complement strand
AATGAAGGGGAGCACCCCTATATATACAACTTCTACTTGCCTCGTAATTCGTACCGGCTTCCCTAATAAATGCTACTTTACCTACAAAGTCAAAAAGGCTACACCTATTACATTAATTATGGCGGCTCCAAATCTCGAGGTACGGCTACGCATCCCGAGGTACAATAAATGCTGGAAGCTTCTTCACGCTTCCCTAGAAAGCTCCTCCCGGGTGTTAACCCCAACACGCCAATATCGCCCCTTACGGGCCAGATCGGGCCTTCGACAGTTAGCCCGTGACACGAGGCTCTTACGAATATAGTCTTGATCATTAAAGCCCAACCAATAAATAGTTATATCCTTAACGTTCTCGTAGTATCACCGCCGTCACCAAATTGTTTCTTTAGGGTATGATCTCATGTGCTTTTTAGCATTATCTCTGTGTTTTATATGCGAGACCATAATGCACCCAACTAACGGTGGTTGCTTAATAAACTGAATTAAATTAGTGTCGCATTATCAGCATAGAGATTTAGACATTTATGATATATTTTGAATAGTGACGTAGCAATATATTCAATGATATTGTGTTATAAATATTCAAGCTCGAGATATCTGGATTAAATTATAATAATTTGTTTGATAGTTGATCTAAATATTTAGAATTAAGTTGTGCAAGATAAAACGATGCAGAGTAATTAGGGAAATAAATGGAACATAAAAATTGATTTTTCCTTTAAACAAATTCCGCTGACTGAATTACAATTAACCAGCCAGTACTACATCTGTGAGGGAAACCCATAACTTCTTCCCACCTACCAAATTTACACGAAACCCACCACTTAATTCCACTAAACTAATCAACAACACCTGATAATCATCATCGATCACGGGTCATAATTCTCATTCACTCACACACCCACCAAGTCAGCCATTATTTAGCTTGACATAAAAATGTAAAGAAAAAACCCTACAAGTCCAGAGAGTTACTAAAACAATGATTAATCAATAATAATCTTCCATGATCACCACTTAATTAGGACCACGACCAAAGGAGATAGATGTCTAAAAAAGGGTGAAGCCAGCCAAAACTACCAACATGATGTAGAAATAATCTCTTGTTGGTAGTGCACATCACGTAGCTTCCCCTTGCCTCCATCTTCCTCCTTCTCGAAAATTAATCGACTCGAAACTGAATTAATCAACGAAACCGATATCCGAACACCCACTTGTTCTATCTGATCATGGAAGTTAGAGAGCGGAAGACGACTTCCTCGCAAGGGATAGTGAGTCCCATGTCGTGATCGAACCCGAACTCCTCCTCGGCTCGCCGGAGGAGGCACTGAAACTCTGGGTGCGTCAGGAACGAGATCGGGACAATGTACCTCGATCGGTTCTCTCCGACATAGACGGGGAAGTGCCCTTTCGGAACGTCAAGAGGCAGCCAAGTTTCGCCGTCATCGCACCCGTTATTGTTCTTCTTGCCAAGGCTGGAACACCTCTTGAGGATTTGCTTGATCACCGCTGACTGAGGTAGCACCTTGCTCGACTTCCTAATGGCCATATCTTTGGATGGGTAATTGAGCTTGGGAAGAGGACGGTTAATGGAGGTGTAGAGGTGAAGAATGAAGGTGGTGGAGATGGGGGAGGATAGAGCAGGGAGGGAGGGTATTTATCATGTGGAGTGCAGTGGAGTTGGAGAGGAGTGGTGGGGTAGAAAGCAAAATTGGAAGGACATAACCATGGTCAATATTGGGGTATGCATTTTTTTTATTTATAACTTTGATTATATAGTCATCGATTAATCCAAATTTGATTCAATACATTTTTTGAAAAATAGTAAAATTATCGCAATTATTATTTAATATTGAAATATGTTCGAACACTTGAACTTAAAACTCGATTTAAGCGAAAAAATACTCTACCCTATTAATCCAACGATTGTTGGTTATTTTCGTATGCATGTGATGTCAAGGAAGGACATGGTGGGATCCGAGCCCATAGGGTTTTTACGTCACTGTTGGTCCTCCTCTTGACAACATGGGCCCTCTCCCTTACCGTACTCCTGTAGTGAGATTTTAAACGATAGATATTAAGTTTTAAAGATAGAAAATGTAATAAAATATTTGTTATGAGAATTTATCAATATTTGAATCAAATTTAAATTAATCAGTTGTATGAGTGTTTGGTTATTGAATAGTATAAAAGTTAAAGAGAGAATGCTCTTTTTTATTTTTCACATGCACTTGGGCAGATCATGGTTTAAAAGTTCGCCCATTAACAATATTTACGGTCATGGTATAAAATTTGATCATAGTTTCACTGTTAACCAACGGCTAAATCAAAATCGAACATTTTTAACATGGCTTTCTCCCAATAATTTATGCATAACATTGCTTGAGTCTCTACGAATGTCTGAAAGCTAGCCTCTTAGTTTGCATACAATAATCGAATTAGTAAATTACACAAGTGAAAAAAGGATTGTGGACCCTTACCCTTTTGAAAAATGGAAATTAATTAGGTCATCTTGTTAATTTTTTTAAGTAAGTACTATATTTTCTTACAAGTCGACAAGGTACCATCTTGGTCATGATTTATTTTAAAATTTAAAGAACAATTACGAGACCTCTAATCATTACCGACTACGAAGACTGACTCGTGAATGTTTGTCCATGTTTAAAAATGATTAAAGTTCAAACTCTAATCATCTAACGGACAATGAGAAGTTAGGTACAACACACTCTATCTGTCCAACGAATACCTAAAATCACGGACCACAATAATAAGTGTACTGGTGAGTACTATTTTCCAAGGCATATATTTACGGTTTGTTTTTTTTGCAATTGTTGGGACTGTGGTTCCTGTAGTCGTACTTGTGTAGGTTGAAAATAAGTCCAACCGCTACCTGTTCTTACACCAACGTCCAATTTTACTTTGTAGGAAGCCATGTGCCTCCTCCAATTCCGTGGTCGTAAACCTCTTCACCTATTTTACCTATATATCATGTTGAATACATTATTATATATGGAGATTTAATTAGAGCCAAGACTTTACCATGCGGTACAATATTTTGTGGAGTATAACTAAGCTCAGCCGGCCTACCATTTGTAGTGTGTGATAGTCTCAAATATAAGCTATGCAGTTATCTAACCAAAAATATTTAGATGAATGGTAATAAGTTGTTATACCTTAACTTTGAAAATGTAACAATACTAACTAATTGTTGAGACAATTTTGATATCATTTAAATTTCATGTACCATACTTGAAGTTTGATTACTCAGTCTAATAAATTTCTACTAGTCTAATGCCAAGTATTGAAAATGTTTCTCTATTTTATAACTTTATGTGATTTGACCTTAAATTATTTGCTTTAGTAGAAAATAATATTATTTAAAAGTTTTATTTGACTCATATTTTGATTAATGAACTTAGTGATTGTGTCGATGACTAAAGTTTGAATTAATCGGTTCAATATATATTTGAATCTCAAAATTGTTTCAACCAAAAACTCTCATCGAGAAGAAAAGTGGTCCTTCAATTTGTCACATTATGCATATACATATATCATATTGTAGCAACACAAATAAACAACTTGACCGTGCTAAATAGCTATTCTCCTCCTACAGACCAAACCCAACCTTTGCATATGTGATACACTGATACTCCATCTTGAGCTGGACTTGTGACAATGAAAAGAATCAAACCTATACATAGCCAATGTGTGATCATATTACGAAACCCACTAAAAGAGGGGCAGATGGTTAGGAAATGGAAGTGACTAAGCATGGATTTGGGGTTCGGGGTAGAGACGGGGAAGCAAAGCACACACCAAGTGGTCCATCTCAAACCAGTACCACCAAAATGGAAGGAAAACAAATTTAATGTTTAAAATGTGCACCACGTAAAAAAACACTTGCATGTAGATACCAACTAGCACATAGATCAAGAGAACATATTTTGCTAGCTTAATCAAAATTCTCAGTTCGAGTTATTAAAACATAATATCGTTAAGTACTTATTTAAAGAGTTTTACAATCTTTCAAAAATTTTACTTGACTTAGACACTTCAATTTGTATACTATCCGGATACCAAGTTATCTAAACCAAAAAATAGCAGATAGCTAGCCAGTCTGGCTAGGAAAATCAGATAAAGTTGGGATCTCCATGTTCTTAGGCCCAGAAGATGCACTGATAAAGCTATTTAGGATTTAATGCTTTGATGTGGCAGTGTCCGGCACTTTGTGTCCTCTCCTCTTTTGATGTTATCAACTCCCAAACAGAATTGCATTTATATTCCCCTCAGAGGCATTGATCATGCTCACCACCCTCTCAAGTAATTAAGCACTTTGTTTCCAAGAGACTTATTCTCTTGACGTTCAGATATCTTAATAATAATAATTTTATTATAATATGTATGAAATTCCAAAAAAAAAATGTATCAAAATTCATGCTTCTAGAAGTTGGCTAATTCATAGTTAAACACTGTTTGACTATATATTGTATCACTAGGTGTTGTATCAATGATTTCTCATCAGAGTCCAACCGGATGACGTATTTCTTTGAATTATATATCTCATGCGGACATTAACTCAGTCAGAATTAAATAATCTCGAGAAATTTTGAAACTTCTACCGTTTGAGTTGATTGTTGTAAGAACAGAATGAGCATACTATAACCATATTAATTACTTTTACGTGCCACCCGAAATGATGGCACTGAAAATGGCATTTGGTTGCATGGGTAAGCTCTATTTTTTTTAACATACGTACAACAGAAAAGCACTATAATCAGCAGCGGTGGGACTAATTGAGGAAAGTTGAGACCAACACTGGAATGAAGTTAACATTTATAGCAAATAAAGTGGCCTGCTTTACTCGACTCGTAGACGAGTACAAGAAAATATTTAAGTTACTGAATTATGGGTCACCGACCTTCCCCGGAAGAAGCTTCCTGCATGTTCTGTGACTGAGATTCATTGAAAAAATGAGAGAGTTGTGTGTGTTTGTGTCAGCGGACAGGCCCACAATGTTCCACCACCGAAATCTCGCCGAGCCTACAGATTTTTTTTGGTTGAAATATCTTATATTCCGGGGCCAATTTATCTGCAGGGGGTTGGATTTAAAAAGATTAACCAAAATGGGGTCGTCAGAAAAAGTTTTCCCTGTCTGGGGTCGGTACAAAACCGCAAAAATAAATGCAGTTTTGGCATGCCCAAAACCGCATTTTTTTGTGCGGTTTCAACCCAAAACCTCACAAATTTCTGCGGTTTTGTGCACTTAAATAAATTAAAAGTTGCGGCTCGGCTCGGCTGAGTGGTGTGAATATGGCTGAAAAAATAACCAAAACCGCGGAAATAAACGCGGTTTTGTACAACAACTGTTAAAAAGAGCAAAGAATTCCTGGTTGATAAAGTAAAGGTACGGGTGGGCCCACTTCGGTTGACTACCACCTTTTATTTTTTATTTAATTAAATGCAGAATAGAATTAAGTGAATTGGTAATTGTGTTGGTTGCTGCAAAAAAAATTAAAAAATACCCAAAACCGCATTACTTATAGCGGTTTTGATAAAAATTTAAAAAATAAAATACTCGAAACCGCGAAAGATTGTGTGGTTTGGGTTAAAAAAAATAGACCGACCGCTTTAAATTTTATCGTCTACATCTACAATTTTATTTTTTTTCCTTTACTTATTAATCTCTTTTATGCCTATAGTGCACATGATAATAATCAATTTTTCAAGGATAAGTACAATTTTAATCGAAGTGAGAGCGAGAAAGAGGTTGGACACCGGGGTTCGATTCCGGGCGGTCCTAAATTTTTTGGCAGATTTAAATTCTTCTCGGTAGCGCCCAATTATTTTTAACTGTTGTTGTACAAAACCGCAATTGTTTCCGCGGTTTTGGTTATTTTTTTAGCCAGATTCACACCACTCAGCCGAGCCGAGCCGCAACTTTTAATTTATTTAAGTGCACAAAACCGCAGAAATTTGTGAGGTTTTGGGTTGAAACCGCATAAATAAACGCGGTTTTGGGCATGCAAAAACCGCATTTATTTTTGCGGTTTTGTACCGACTTCAGACAGGGAAAACTTTTTCTGACGACCTTATTTTGGTTAATCTTTTTAAATCCAACCCCCTGCAGACAAATTGGCCTATATTCCGTGATTAGTATTGTCATATCTTATTAAGAAAATGATTTTCAATGAACTATGGTATATAACGGTACAAAATGTTAAATTTTTTAAGGAAGTCCATGATTCAAACATCTCCGTCTTGCAAATAATTATTTAAAACTCACGTATTTTTTAGGTCTTTTACCTCCCTAAATATATTTTTAAAAATATTTTATCACTTGAATCAAATTTTTCGTTAGACGGATTCCAAAAATCTTGTAGTGACAGGAGCCAGGACATATTGCACATGAAGGCCATGTTACTTTTGCCACGTTACCCCTGTAATGCAAGGACAACGGGATCATTCTGATGCTTTTATAGTCAATAAAGTTTATGTACGAAACAGTGCTCGACACATTTGTGTGCAGGTTTGGTCAAGCTCATTGAACTCAGCTGGTGTTGTTAATTGCTGGTAGCTAGTTTTGACAGTCGGTAGCCGGCCGTTGGGTTTTGAAATTGGATTAGTTAGTCAAACGTATAGATTTCGTTCGAGTTCTGACTCATTGCAAATGGGAAATCGTTAGTTTTGAGAGTTACTGTATTTGGGATAACCGGTGGCGAAGAAAACATGAAAAAAAAAGAGAATAGAGCACACTCACATGGGTTGTAGAGAGAGTACTAAGCAGTGGAGGGACCAAGAATCGGGCTGGCATGTTAGATCACACCGAGTTCATCAAATCAGGTATTTGATTAATTGGAATTGACGTTTATGCACGCGTTTCCAACTACAATGACTTTCGAACAGAACATCAATAATCATGTTCGGACATTGACCCTAAAGTACCTGCAGATTAATGGACTACAGATGTAAGTGACACCTATATGGACCGACTTCGACACCAGGTTGATGATCTTATCGGTTGGCTGCCAAACCAGGAAGAGGGTGACGCTGTAGTAGCGACGACGGTGGCTGGCTGCACCTGTACTGAAATTAACTGGAAGCCGAGAATTGGGGGCCTATTTGATTCAATTTCTGAGCTAACACAAAAGGATATATTAGAGTACCCGGTAAAGACCTTATAATGCTGTGATGTCTTATCCTTAAAAACAGCAAGGATCAAGTACCCCAATACCAGCATCAGGACATGGAACGTGACATCGGACAACAGCCAAAGACGCTCCAGTTATCCAAAACAAGGATGATCTACTATGATCGAACCACGACGAATATTGAAGTTCATGAATCCAAGTTTCTTAATAGCCGGATAGAACATTGTCTTTTGGGGTGCTTCCAGGTTGAACTGTACAAGAAGCATCAATAGACACTAGTAGGAAGAAATAAAGATATCGAGGGAGAAAAAGTTCGGTTGCTCCTAAATGTATATGTCATAGTGCTGTGCCGAGGCTTCAACATTATTATTCTGTTGAAAGCTTCGTAATACGGCATCGGGAAACGACATTACAGGTCGGCTATCGATCTCAATTGTTGGTGCGGACCATCTATGAGGCTTATCTGTCGTTTAAGTTTTGCTATATGAGCTTGAACCTGCACAATGAATATCCACAGTTTGAGAAAACAGCTAGAAAGTTTCTCAATATACAGGATAAACAATGAAGGAAGCAATTGAGTCATAAAGACGTGCTAAATACTTCACCTTCTGACGTGCTGCTGCTAGTTCTAGAAGCTCATCTGCTTCAGAATAACTCGTGAACCACTGACTCAGAGGGTGCTCTTTGGTGTCACCCCTTTTCCTTTTACTTACATCCTCGACTGGAACTGCAAATAGCTGAAGTGTTCAGTGGTCAGACAGATTGTGGGTAACAAGGTATGATAAAGCGGGAACCTCAAGATGATACCAGAAGGTGGTAAAGTAAGACCAGCGGGTAATCTTGGCAAGGTTACACTTGGATGGTTCTGAACACGAGCTAAGAAAGCCTCAGAAGGCTCAGGGAACACAATCTCGTCATAAAATTCTGCGACAACAGGTTTCTTAGTAGACATGGGACCAGATTCATCATCTGGATACAGCTTCAAGAGATGGTATCTGCAATCACGGTGCTCTTCATTATGTGCATGTTGAAAACATAAAAAGTGAAAAAAAAATTCTCATCTTCCCAGGAGGTTGACAAGAGGAATCCTCACAAGTTCAAGGGCTTGTCGCAGACGTCACTATGGAAATGGAGGGTGATGACAATCTCAAATTCTCCCCAACCAGCCTCAGACAGCTCAAATGGAGGAGATTCAATCACCCTCGTAGGATTATTGAAGCTAGAGTGAAGCTGGAAAACTGCTCTTTTTATCACAACGCCAAGATCCTCATTCGTTGATCCACGCACATATACCGTCCACTTGTGAGACAGATATCTGGTTTATGATCCAGAACAATTAAACACTAACAGTGTTGTATATTTCCGACATTAGAGAAATGGCAGAAGGGAACAAAAACCAACATACTCATTTGCCTTCTTTCCAAGCCAGAACGCCATGTTTCCATAAACAATGGGAACGCTAATCTCCAAATCTTTGAGCTTCTTGGTCAAAACCTGTTGTGAACACACCGGTACACAATGTAAGAAAACATAATTGCATCCGAAAGACCGAGATACGAAAAATGACAAGAAGGTATCAACTACATTCAAGAACACAATATCTACGCACCAACTACATTCTCAACGCAACACTAATTTCTTCAATTGACAAGAAAACATACGAAAGATAAACATATAGGTTCCTAAGAACTTTCTCGAAGATTCCAGCATCAGAATGATCAAAAGTCCTCTAATCGATCAGCTTAGAAATATCAAAAAAAAGGTTACAAAGAAACAATTTTGAGCTTCTGGGTGCCACCAATTACGCATTCTAATTTGTGGGCAGTGATAAAAATCTCAACTTGGAAATGAAAACCAATTATTATTACTTTTTTGTCGGTGTCTTCGGGTTTGCTCATCTTCGTCCTAAGCGATTTGGGGGTGGGCCCGCTACTTTCACCCTGATCCTGATCGATCATTTTCGATGAAGACGAACTATTGTTAGTCATTGTCCTGAATTCGGATTAGGGTTTCGATTTGGGTCTCCTCGGGTGTAATTTTTTTTGATTTTGGGACGATGGGTTTTCGGGTGCGGCCGGGCTCAGCGACCGGTTCCAAGTGCGCGCGCCATTGACCTAGCCGGGCCTGGTGTGTTGGGCCTTTTCGAGCCCGTCTGAATATTAAGAGATGAAAAAATTATGCATATAATTATGATGTAATTATGCATTTCGATAACTACATTTTCAAGAAAAGGAGTGCCCTTGCACCTAACCTATTTTGTAAGATAAAATTCTGGTAATTAATGTATAATTAATGATTTTGGACAAGTGCCTTTGGTACCTGTCCCATTGTCAAAATAACAGGATTTACGACTGAGACGTTGACCACCAGGTTCCGATGTTATTCAATGACATCAAGTTACTGCTGAGAAGCTACAGAAGCTAATACAGCTGTTTCTACTCGACTGGAATTGCGAGGAAGAAGAATCAACGACATAATGTGAGCAGAAAAAAATAGTTCATCATTACATTTTGCATAGCGATTGGTAACTCTATAGCCATCTACATGCTTGGACCATATTCCTTTAGCCCTCTTTTTTTTCATCAATTCCCTTGGCTAGCCAATCTCATGCGACTTGTTGAACTTGCGTACATATTCGATCGATAGTCGGATATATAGTCCGACATTACCGGGGTCCAACTTGAGAGCATTGCGAGCAGCCAATTCTCCTAACTCATGACTCATTGATTCTAAACACTAACCCAAGTTCGACTGACCATTGTGATTGCCGACAGGGGTGGCCTCCAATGCGCTTCACATGGCTGTGTTTAGTAGGCCAAAGCAGTAAATGCTGGTTAAAAGTTTCTGAAATATCAACGATATCTTATTGTGTGGCTGCAACTCTCAGGAAGCCAACGTGGTCCATTTAGAATTATTTTGTATTTACATACACGCAGAAGCAATGCGGTAGATGGTGGCCCGCCTTTAAGACCAGGAACCTGAATTTGTTGGGCCTAATTATGTTTTTGTATCACATTGTTTCATGCGGACATGGAACATATATGATGTGAGATGTAATTAAAGAGAGATTATCAAAACGATGCCTTAATTTTAACTATCAAAATGCTGTACATTTTCTGTTTAGAAGATGGCTTCACATGTCAGAAGGCTGTTCTACAGAGCTAGAGGCCTAATGAGAAATCTGTCAGAGATATGTTCCAAGGAGTTCTACAAACTCAGTACGAGATCATTGAAGGCTTCTATACTACATGGAATGGTGAGACCGCCCATTGGATGACTGTATCCGAACTCCTCCTCAGCTGATTCAACCAGTACATGAAAGAAGGATGCTTCAAGTATGAGATTGGAACTGTGAATCGCTTCCTCTCAGATTCCCCTACATACACAGCCATGTGGCCTTTAGGCACTTCAGCCGCCGACCCTTGTAGCGAGAGGAGTCGCCTGAGAACTTTCTTAGTACTGACAACTCTTGGCAAGTTGATACCCATTTGTTTAGGCTTTGATATTTTCTTAGTACTTCTTGAAAAAATTGTTGGATGCTTTTGCAATTGTGTTGCTACCATCTTGTTGGTGGAGGCACATATATATATAGAATCTATCGTTGAGTGCAAGTAACTCTTGCAGGTTGGTCTAGAAGATGGTAGATGACACAAAAACACATGGTTTTGCCTACCACAAATGACATGTTAGGTACATGTCTTAGTCCTGATCAGATAGGACTCTTAACATCTCATTAGTACCTGTCTCCGTATGCTTCTGATCAGATTAGGTTTATGGATGCCGGTAGATTCGCAGAATGACCCGACTCCTTGGTGTCCAGTGTGTCTGCAACTTGTCCTTACATTATCAAATAATCATCACTGAATGACTAACCTGACATATGGTCCCAACAGAACCTGACCGGGTTTGGACACTTGGCTTGACAAGTTCCAATCGCTAAAAAAATTGTTGCTTACTAGTTACAAGGCAAGAGCACATGGAGATTTGGTGGGATATATGTTCTGAGCTGACCCACAGAGAAACTTCAATTATAGCCACTCAATATGTCGATGCTGGATTTATCCATTAATGACTCCTCCGCCTATAAATAATTCCAGGTTGGATAACAAGATAGACAACCAACAAGACAAGATCCTGAAAATACCACTCATCCACATCCTCAACTTAATTCAGAAATTTGGAACAGAATCAATATGGCTACTGTTCTTGCCAAGCAGCTATTACGAAGCCGATCACTCTTTTCTTTGAGTAGAGTGGCTTCAACTTCTTCGGATGTACCGAAAGGTTTCTTCACAGTTTACATTGGCGAGACGGAGAAGAAGCGCTTTGTGGTGCCGGTGTCTTACCTGAACCAACCTCTATTCCAAAACTTGCTGAGAAAGGCAGAAGAAGAATTCGGCTTTGACCATCCAATGGGCGGCCTGACAATACCCTGCAGAGAAGACACCTTCCTCAACGTTGTTTCCAGCCTAGGAAGATGCTAAAAGAGAAAAATTATGAGTGATTGATTGTTAGTGAACAATTTTGTACGGCAGAGCAATTTCTTCCTTGATATGTAAATACTTAACGTCTGAATATATCGGCTTCAACCTAAAGCATTCTTCTCATTGCAAATTGTCACTTGAATAGCTAAACATAGCAGAAAAATCGACCTCGCTGTCATAGAAAGAGCTTTCTTTTTATCCATAAAAAGGATAAATTTCAGTGAAAATGAATGGTTGAATATACTAAAATGAACAAAAAGGCCAAGTATTCCAAGATCATCTATATCCAACTACATGCAACATCTTTCTTAAACCCTCTTTCTTTCATCAAATCCCTTAGCTGGCCAATCTCATGCCACTTGTCGAATCTTGCATACAGATTTGATAGTCGAATATAAACTCCGACATTGCCGGGGTCCAACTTGAGAGCATTGTGAGCAGCCAATTCTCCTAACTCAATGTTACCGTGTTCTTCACAAGCACTAAGCAGAGCACCCCACATAGAGACACTGGAACTTCCATGCCCTCTACTAATCATCTCATTAACCATCTGGCATGCCTTGTCCAACTGACCAGCCCTGCAGAGCATATCAACCATGCAGCTGTAGTGCTCCGGAGCAGGATCCAACATGAAGTCCCGAGTCATTGATTCGAAACACTCCAACCCAAGTTTGACCTGGCCAGTGTGACTGCATGCTGCAATGATCGTCAAGAACGCCACAGCATCAGGTACAATCCCTTCTTTCAGCATTTCTTTGTGCAAAACAATCACCTCGTCAAAAAACCCGTTTTTACCAAGTACTCCAAGCATCGACGTGCACAAAACTACGTCCCTACGCTTCCCACTCCTCAACTTGAACCCATCCAGATTGAAAACCTGCCTGGCATTCACCACAAACCCACACTTGCCATAAACTTCGATCAAGGAACTTTGCAGGAACACGTCATCCTGAAGTCCATACCCTCCACGAATTATAAATGCATGAACTTGCCTACCTAGTTCAATTGCAGAAAGGCCAGCGCAAGCCTTAAGCATCGCGGACACCGAGCAGTGATCATACTCCAAATCCAACCCCGGCATCTTCCTGACCAATTCAATCACCCTATCCCATAACTTAGCGTCACTATAACCCGACAAAAGCGCATTCGCACAAACCGTGTTTCTCACGGGAATTTCATCGAACACCTTCCTCGCATCGTTAACCATGGCCAATTTACAATACAAATCGACCAAAGCACTCCCGACAAATACGCTTGACACCCACCCGGTCTTCGCCACGTGGGCGTGTAACTGCCTCCCAAAGTTTCCATCTTTGACGGAAGACGAAGCGATCAGGCAGCTACACAAGGAGTAACTATCCAACGCCAAGCCGCTCCCGTGCATTAAAGACAGCGTCTTTAGGGCGTAGAAAGGAAGCCCATTTCGGTAGAAATCGGACAGGAGCACGTTGTACGGAAACGGGTTCGACGGGTCAAGGAACTTGAAGCAGTTGGTTAGGGTTTTGAGGTTGTTCTCCTTGAGGCAAGTGGTGTAGGAGAAGATCAGTTTGGTCTGGACATCAAAGGAGGAGTCGAAGAGAAAGCTTGTCGTGAGTAAGTAAGCGTGGAGTTTCTTAATAGCCGTCACATTCTTCGCTTGGCGAAATTGCTCCAACAATTGGGTCACAGATCGGACGCTATTTGCCAGCAGGAAAATTGATTTGGTATTATTCATCCAAAATTAGCCTAGTCCAAGACTAATTACAACGTCAGTCAGGTGCCTTGGCTTTTATAGACAGGAAAAATTGACATGTTTTTCTTTGACAAGCCTTGTAAGAGTTATTTTTCAATTATCTAATGATTAATGAACTAACAACGAGTCAACCCGAGTGGTCAACCAAGTAGAAAGTGAAAATAAGGAGTTCTTTGTAAACAAGGAAAAACTTATTGCCAAAATCAATGTGGTATACACAGTTCCGTTATATTTTCCGTTACATTTTTTCTTACACTTTGACTTCGGGCTTTGAATTTTGGACTTGAGCTCATTCAAATTCCAACAAGTAAATACTAAATATGCTCCAAATGAGTTTTGTTCATCCGCCGATTGCTTTCCTGTCGCGATGCCTGCGTGGTTTGCAGATCTTCTGATGTTTCAAAGGAAGTGATTCATGGGACCACAGGTATAGAAAAATGGTAGGGGTCAACGGAGCTCCTTGGAATAAGGACTTTGATGCCAATATTACCGTCTTTTAATTTACAATGTACTATTAAATTCTTGTAATTTTGTCAATTATCCGAACATAGACCCTCTCTCACAGGCTTAAAGCGGTTTTGGGCTCTACAGAGTTACCAAGGGAACCATCGAAACTATTAATAGCAATTATTAGCATGTGGTTTCGACAGGTGGTAATAGAAGCAGACATGCATTTTGCCATTGAAATCTAGATGAAGAATTAAACTGAGTACTAATTGAAACTGAAATATTGGTATACGATGTTAGGAATATGGTTGAGCTAGTGCTTGATTTATACTGTCTAAGAGACGTGGAAAATATAAAATAAAAATGAAACGATTTGTACTTTATGCAAGAAACGCCTGGTAATTGATGGTTTACTTTTTATTGGTCAGTAAGTACCAGTCAACACTTGTTTGTAAATACCCTAAAACGGTATAATCCTTAATTAAATTGTGATTGTGAGTATTGTGTCCCAGTTCATTAATTATCTGACTGTTGACCGCTTTAATAGGCGTCGAAGACATTAGATTTAATTTACTGAATGTCTAAATTTAGTCAATCTCATGGATTAAAAAATCCAATGGTGTAAACCGAAAATTGACAGGAGTACACCAGAAACTATAAAATCATCGAAGCACCAGAATTAATGGATCAGATTCCAATCTTGGAAACTAAATATACTTGAAAAATAGAGTTAGACGAATACCATATTATCGAGCCTAGAAAAATTTCGCCATTAGATCCATAGGCTTATTTTCGGGGTCCGCATGGAGATTTATAAAACATATAATAAGAAAATCAAAAACAAAAAAAAGAGCAACTTTGAAGTCATCCACATAACATAATCTGTCATTTTTATTAATTAACGATAATTATTAATTTAACACAAGTCTGAAAGAGTAAATAGCATTCCATCACTTCCAAATTTATTCTATAACATATGCATTGAAGCTGAAAAACAACAATAATTTCGGACATTCATGCAGATTTACCCGCAACAATAAGACATATGAGCATGGACACTACCCAACAAATCTTGGTTCTTTTTTCCACGGGACGCAGTGTGTATATTCACCATAAGGAGTATAATACATACGACATATACCGTCTTCGTTTTTGACTGACCAATACCAAAGAGGATCAACATCCAAATCATGTTTCTCATCATAGATATTGAACCACTTGACCGGCATTGTGTCTGACCATGTGAAGGAGCAATAAAACAACGTAGATTTAAATCTGAAAACAGATGGCTTAAAGTGAAATGCGTATGGATTCTCAAGATCTTGAGGAACAAGTACTTTGATTCCAATATCGTCATCTTTTGACTTGCAATGAACCGTCAAATTAGTTGATAATTGGTTGATAATCCTAACATGAACAGTCTCACCAAGCCCAAAAGCATTGGGTCTAACAGAATTTGGTATGACAATAGTGGCTTTGGTAGTAATTATCATGAATATGATGGAAGCAATAAAGATCATAAGACCAAGAGTGCTAGTCATGGAAGCAAATACACCTTTATCCATGGTAGACCAAATGAAGGCCTTGTAAAAACTCAAAAGTATTATGTTAGAACTTAGAAGGCACCGGGAGAATTTGTAGTTGAGTTCTTCAATTTATATAGTATACTAAGGATGATAATAAATGGTACATAATTTATTGGAGATATAATTTACTATTGTTAGTATGATCTGTTCAAAAAAATTTACGTTAGTAAACTGGTACAATTTATATGAAAAAGGTCAAAGTCAAAAATTTCAAGCAAGACTGCGAATAACAAAAGGTCAAGTCTCCCAAAAATCCTGGTTTACATTCCTAGTCAAAACTCAAAATAAGTGATCACCATATAGGGATTCTTAACTAAAAATATCTACATATAATGAGTAACTAATTAACTATTACCCATGACAAGGATAACTCTCATTTATTTGAACCACGAAGTTTTAAGATAACAATGAGTTACGTAATTAATCACACCAAGACGTTCCGAAATTTAATGCCTCAATTTATATCTATGTTGAACGAGATTGGGATAATAGACTAATAGTGGAGTGATCCAATCTATATATGCTAAGTACCAAGGATGAGTGTAAATTGTGGATAAATTATGGCAAGGAAAAAAATTTCCCAAAGAAAAAGAACCTCTTAATTTTTTAGTAATAAAAAGTTTCGAATTAGAAAATATATTCTCAATATTTTTCTTTATTCGTTATCAAAATATATCCAATTTCTTCATTTGTTTGAAAAACACGGTTAATTTATATAAAAGTGTTCATGAAATACACACAAAGTTAGTGGCAATAAAGAAGTTATCAAACGACGCCTTAATTTTAACTATCAAAATGCTGCACATTTTTTGTTTACAAGATGGTTACGCAAGTCAGAATGCTGTAATTGCTATTTCTATAGAGCTAGAGGCCTAATGTGTCATCAGATATAGAAAATGCTGTACATTTTCTATTTACAAAATGGTTACACAAGTCAGAATTCTGTAATTGCTGTAACAACAAACTCAGCACAAGATCATTGAAGGCTTCTATACTACATCATATGATGAGACCGCCCATGGGATGACTGTATCGAACTCCTCTTCGGCGGCCTGATTCAACAAGTACATGAAAAAAGAATGCTTCAAGTATGAGATCGGAACCGTGAATCGCTTCTTCTCAGATTCCCCTACATACACAGCCATGTGGCCTTTAGCACTTCGGACGCCGACCCTTGCAGCGAGAGGAGCCACGTGAGAACTTTCTTAGTACTGACGGCTCTTGGTGTGTTGATACCCATTTGTGGAAGCTTTGATCTTTTCTTGGTACTTCTTGACGAAATGGTTGGAAGCTCTTGCAATTGTGTTGCTACCATTTAAGTAAAGGAGGTACACATATATAGGATTCCTCATTGGTTGCAAGTAACTCCTGCATTTGGTCTACATCACACAAAAACACATATATGACATGTTAGCTACATGTCTCAATCTGATCAGATATAACTCTTAACATGTCATTGGCATTTGTCTCGGTATGCCTCTGATCATATAGAAATCACAGTAACATTACCGCATTTGTGTTGAGATATAATGTTAGAGTCTTCTGGTAATTGATGTCGACTGATTTGGAGAATGATCCAACTCGTTGGTGTCCTGTGTGTCTACAACTTGTCCTTACAATATCAACTATCATCACTCAATGACTAACCTGACATACGGTCCCGGGAGAACCTGACCCTGTTGGGACACTTGGCTCAAAAGTTGTTGCTAGTTAGTTACAAGGCAAGAGCACATGGAGATTTTGGTGGGATATGTTCTGAGCTGACCCACAGAGAACATTCAATTCTTAGCCACTCAATACCTGGATGCTTGATTTCTCCAATAATGATTCCTCCGTCTATAAATGATTCTGGCTGGGAACACAAGATCGGCAACCAAATCAGTTCAGCTCTTTCCTGAAAATATCAACCAGCCACATCCTCAACACAATTCAGAAATTTGAACAGAATCAACATGGCTACTATTCTTTCCAAGCAGCTTTTACGAAGCGGATCACTCTTTTCTTGGAGTAGAAAGGCTTCAACTTCTTCGGATGTACCGAAAGGTTTCTTAGCGGTTTACATTGGCGAGTCTGAGAAGAAACGATTTGTGGTGCCGGTGTCTTACCTGAACCAACCTCCATTCCAAAGCCTGTTGAGCAAGGCAGAAGAAGAATTTGGGTTTGACCACCCAATGGGCGGCCTTACAATACCCTGCAGAGAAGACACCTTCCTTAACATTATTTCTAGCATAGGAAGATGCTAAGAGAGAAAAAAATAGTAGTAGTTGATAGTTTGTGAATAATTTTGTACGGCTGAGGGACTTGCTTCCTTGAAGTGTAAATATTTAGGGTAAATTACATCTGGCCCCCTCGGGTTTGGGGTATTTAACGCTCACACCCTCGTTTTTTGCAAATCGATTAAAAAATCCCTACTGTTTGAACAAATTGTACAGTTTCCCCCCTCATGCCGGAATCGGCATTTTTTCCGGCGAGAAGGCACAAGAAAAGACTAAAATACCCCCTTTCACTTTTAGCCAATTTTTTCCTTCTTCCTCTTACCCTTCTACTTACTGAAATGGAATCTTGTGCCCAGAAACTCAAATCTAAGAAAAAAAACATTAAATCCTCCAATCCAAACCAATTCCAAAAGAATTAAGAACGAAAGAACATTAATTTTGAAGTTTCTCGACAAAAACCACTCGACCACCCAAACCAATCCATAAGGCTCCACCACACCTGATCTGACACTTTGCCTCCGAGGAGTATGACGCCGGTGGAGAAAGAAAAGCATATGAAGAACTTCCTTTGGCTGGTGGGGACCACCTGGGAGAGAGGGCCGATCCCGCTCCCCTCTTCCGAGGCCCGTCGAAACTCCGAGGACCACCTGTCGCTAAATCGGCCAAAAGGAACTCCGACGCGCAAGGGAACAGCAAGTCGTTGACCTCCACGAGCTGGCCTTCAGCTTCACCGCCGGTATGGTGTTTAGGGTCGGGAGAAGAACTAACCTCTAAAAATATGTTAAGCCCACAAATTGAAAACCCAGAAACCCAAATTGAAGACCCAGAAACTACAAAACATCAAGCAAGGAAGGAAGCACGTGTTTTTGCAGGTGAAGCCCGAAGGAAAGGTTAAGGAGAAGATCGGGTTGCGTTTCTTAAGATGTATAGGATAGGATTTTGGTACGGTTCCTGGGTTTTCCCGATGAGCCGAAAACATTTATCTTGAATGTGGTTCTTGAGGTCGAATGGCTCTTGGTCCTCTTGTAAGAGTTCGTGTAGTAATTGCTTTTTTTGGGACATGTTTGTTTTGTCTTTTAATTTAATTGTACTGTTGTAAGCAGCTTGGAAAGAATGAGGAGACTTTGTGATTTAAATCTGGATTTACTTATTTGATGCTAAATGAATTTGGTTAAGATGAGTGTTTGTCGGGACAAAGTTCAGAGGAAGAAGGAAGAGG
Source organism: Hypericum perforatum (assembly GCA_012979155.1). NCBI lineage: Eukaryota > Viridiplantae > Streptophyta > Magnoliopsida > Malpighiales > Hypericaceae > Hypericum > Hypericum perforatum. The sequence goes on along the minus strand of SOPF01027140.1, from coordinate 57,405 downwards.
ATTTTGATTTTGATTTGTGATTGGAATTAGTGGAGGAGGAGGAGGGAGGAGGGAGAGAAAAGAGAGAGAGAATTTTTGTTTTTAATATAAGGGCATTTTTGTCATTTCCCGTGCATCCTTGCCGGAGAAAATCTCCGATTCCGGCATGAGGGGCTGATTCGTACAATTTTGCCATACAGAAAGGTTTTTTTAATCGATTTTAGAAAAACAGGAGGGCGAGCGTTAAATACCCCAAACTCGAGGGGGCCAGATGTAATTTACCCAAATATTTAACATTGGTATATGGTCGGCTTCAACCCAATGCATTCTACTTTTTGGAAATGTCTACTAATTTGCTTACCTTATCTCGTCTGCAAATTGACTAGTTTATGAACTTCTCATTTGCAATTGCTAACATAGCAGACAAATAAACCTCTTTGGCAAAGAAAAAGCATTTCTTTTGTTCAGAAGAAGATGAATATCATTGAAAATGAATGATTAAATACTAGACTAACAAAATTTGGTAGCTCCTTTAAGTTAAAAAAATGATGGTTCAAGTAGGACACCAAAATTACAAATTTCTTCATCTCAATTTCTCCAACGTAGACGGCCAGGTTTCGGAACATTTGCAGATTCAGTCCTTCTTGGTGCTCTTATGATTGTTGGTTAGCAAAAACCCATTTTCTCGTATATCAAAGAAACTTAAAGGATCTTACAATGTTTGAGAGTTGAGTGGACGAAACGTTTGTGAGTTTGTGTTGCTCTTCCATGATGACATAAGCTTTAATTTATAAATACAGTTTATGTGGTGGCGGGACGGACATGAGGGTGACTCTACCTAAGGGTGGGTCTATAGGAAATACAATTGGCCATGAGGGTTGATCACATGGAGTATCGTTAAGGATGCATTATTGGATTGTGGAAACACATTGGTCCACTCTCTACAAGAGTTTGGCCAATGAATAACTGAGACAAGATATTCTCTGTGGTTGCCAAATCTGTTGGGACAACAGGCGTGGCCATTCAATTAGCAAGGATGATAACCAGCCAACCACCATTTATAGTTGGTAATGAGGCAAGAGCACATGGAGAGTTTACAGCTACGAAAACACCACTTACCCCACTTACTATTTGTAATTAAGGATTTTCCGATTAGTCCTCCTCCTTCCATATTTAATATCTTGAATTGAGGTCACATGCCTGATGGCTTCATTGATCTGTCCAACTCCTGAAAGAATGCAGGTTGAAATTGTACGATCGGGACCAGATGGTGTTGTCTTCACCCTAACGTTGTGTAATTGTGAACACTGCTAGCTTTTTTTGTTGGTTGGCCTACCTCTGAATTTGATTCCCACTTGAAGCAATCTAACATGATATGCTTGTTATTAGGTCAATTCAAAGATATCGATCTCACTTGTCGGGCTAATGTCCCGCTTATATAATGGAGACTTGATGGACTAAGAGCAGCAAATGATAATCCCACTTGTGAAATCTAACAAACAACATGGTGTCCACCCATGTGATATCACCAGGCAAGATCACATGGCCCTTCATGGTCTCTGTCTTAAACAAGAAAATCTGTCAAGTGCAATTTCAGCCATTCAGTCACTGTGGTTGAAGATATTGCATCTAACTCTTTCTTGCTCTATATAACTATCAACCGAGGTCATGAGACATACAATCACAAAAAAGAACCTTCTTTTTCCGAGAAGTACTTCCTCTTCTGAATTCTAATTACCTGATACATACCTTCGAAATAGTATCATGACTAGACAATTACCTGCCATGCTTGCCAAGCAGTTTCTGCGAGGTAGATCAGTGTTTTCTGCCAAGTCTTCAAAAATACCGAAAGGATGCTTAACAGTTTATGTAGGCGAGACCGAGAAAAAGAAATTCGTTGTGCCGGTTTCTTTCCTTAGCCAGCCTTCCTTCCAGGGCTTGTTGAGTAAAGCTGAAGAAGAATATGGCTTCCACCATCCAATGGGCGGCTTGACGATTCCTTGCTCGGAAGACATGTTCGCTGATATAGTTTCCAATTTAAGCAGATGAAGATGCTAAGAGAGAAAAACTAGGAGTGATTAATTGATAGTAGACAATTTTGTACGGCGGAGGAACTTGCTTCATTGAAATGTAAATATATAACGATGGTATATGGTCGGCTTCAACCTAATGCGTTCTTCTTATTGAAAATCTCTTTAATTTTTTTTTAACCTTATCTCGTCTGCAAAGTGTTCTCATTTGCAATTACGATCAGCTATGACGATTTTATGAACTTCTCATTTGCAATTGCCAAGTATAGATCTTGTTGTCAGCGAATTTCATTTTGTTCAAAAGAAGATCACTTTCATTGAAAACGAATGGTTTAATACCAGTCTGCCAAATTTGCTGGCTCATTGCAGTTAACAAGAAATGAACACCGTGAAAATTCTGATCGGAGGACATATTTGATTTGGAATATATTTAACTTAATATTCCAATAACTTTCTATTCACAAGTCAAAAGTATGTAGAAGAAAGGTGGTGGCCCGCCCTTAAGACTAATAATCAAAATTTGTTGGATCCAATAAGAAAATTAGCGGTGGTATATTGGAGAGAAGTTATCAAAACGATTTCTTAATTTTATCTATCAAAATGCTGTATATTTTCTGTTTAGAAGATAGTTACAGAGGCCTAATGTCACATCAATTAGAGGCCTGCTGTGGGAAGACATAATCTCGAAAGAAACAGAGGAATCAAATATTAAAGAGCACTAATGAACCTGGGAGAACCCATCTTGAAATTGCAGTTAGAGTTCTACTTGGCTTCTCAAATTTAATTGTCCGGAACGAAGAAAATTATTTTTTTTAAAAAAGGTGAAGCGAATTGTTTAACATCAATAGAGGTGCGAAAAAAATGACAGAAAATATATAAGCTGTATTGTAATTCATCTTATGTCCTAATCCTAATTGTACAAAATTGTAAGAATGCTTATGAGTTATGACCCATTTAAGCAATTAGACACAACATCAAAGAAATAGTCTTCTGTAAAAGAGATGGTTAGGCTTTTCGTTGGATGATTGTATCTGAGTTCATGCTCGACCTGGCTAAGCAAAGTCTTGGAATCCAGGCTTGTTGCACCTTAAGGGGTGCGTTTTTTTAGGAAATACGATTGGACATGAGGGATCACATGTAGTTGTCTTCAGGATTGCATTATTGCATTGTGAAACACATTGGTCCACTCTCTACAAGAGTTTGGCCATTGAATAACTGAGACAAGATATTCTCTGTGGTTTCGAAATCCGCAAAATCCATTGGGACAAGAGGCGTGGCCATTTGATATGCGAGGATGATAACCAGCTAACCACTGTTGATAGCTAGTTGCGAGGCACATGGACAGTTTATAGTAACACTAGTTACTTATTGGAATTTCTATATCTTATGCCCCTCAATCTACTACAGTGGTGCAATACCAGCTTGGAATAAATTAAGGGCAAATGAATTCCGTTTCTTTATGGAAATTCATTTTATTTTAGTGTTTCAATGCTAATTAATTTTTTGGTGTTGATTTATATATTCTTTGCTTTAAGATATTGTAATATCATACATAAAATTTGTTTTCATTGTATCTCGTCATAAAAAAAACACCGTTTATTGTTCTCAGACCAAATCATACGAACAGGTACTTAATATATTAAATCAAATTGAGAGCAAATTGCCATCAGTCTGATATTTGACAATATCTCAAACACGGTACTTATTGTTACTAATAACGTATTTGGCGAAGTCAAAGCATGCTGAAGCATGGTGGTGCCCTTGAAAGCAGGAACCTGAATTTGTCGGATCCAATAGTATTTGCGAATTAGATTATTTGAATCAGGAGTTCGTAGGAATCAGAGATAAATTATCAATCGATGCCCTCGATGTGTTGATTTTAACTATCAAAATGTTGTACAAATTCTGTTTAGAAGATTGTTACACAAGTCAGAAGAATGTTCTACAGAACTAGAGGCCTAATGTGACACAATTTCTAAGGAGTACTAAAAACTTTGCACAAGATCATTGAAGGCTTCTATACTACATGGAATGGTGAGAGTGAGACCGCCCATGGGATGACTGTATCCGAACTCCTCCTCGGCCTGATTCAACAAGCACAGGAAAGAAGGATGCTTCAAGTATGAGATCGGAACTGTGAATCGCTTCTTCTCAGATTCTCCTACATATACAGCCATGTGTCCTTTAGGCACTTCAGCTTTCGACCCTTGTAGTGAGAGGAGACGCCTGAGAACTTTGTTAGTAGTGACAACTCTTGGCAAGTTGATACCCATTTGTGGAAGCTTTGATCTTTTCTTAGAACTGCTAGAGAAAGTGGTTGGAAACTCTTGCAATTGTGTTGACAGTTTTGGTGAAAGAGGCTCACATATATAGGATCCATCATTGAGTGCAACTCCTGCGAGTTGGTCCGGAGGAGGTAGATCACACAAAAACACATGGTTTTGTCTACCATTAATAACTTGTTAGCTACATTTTTTAGTCCTTGTCTCCGTAGGATTTTGATCAGATAGTACTCTTAACATGTCATTAGTCTTTGTCGATGCACGCTTCTGATCGTATTTAACTCGGAGGGACATACCAAATTTGTGGTTTGATATAATGTCAGAATCCTGTGGTTGATGGATGCCGGTAGATTCACAGAATGATCCAACTCCTAGGTGTCCTGTGTGTCTGCAACTTGTCCTTACAATATCAAATAGTCATCACTCAGTGACCAACTTGACATATGGTCCCAACAGAAAATGACCTTGTTGGGACACTTGGCTTGATAAGTTTCTTTCACTCAAAAATTGTTGCTAGTTAGTTGAAAGGCAAGAGCACATGGAGATTTTGGTTGGATATGTTCTAGGCTGACCCACAGTGAATCTTCAATTTTTAGCCACTAAATACCTGAATGCTTGATTTCTCCTATAAGGAGTCCTTCATCTATATATAATTCCGGGTGAGATCACAAGATATACAACCAATTCAGTTCAGCTCTTTCCTGAAAATACCAAATCATCAACACAATTCAGAAATTTTGAACAGAATCAACATGGCCACTTTTCTCTCCAAGAAGCTTTTACGAAGCCAATTACTCTTTTTATCGAGTAGAGTAGCTTCAACTTCTTCAGATGTACCGAAAGGTTTCTTAGCGGTTTACATTGGCGAGACAGAGAAGAAACGCTTTGTGGTGCCTGTGTCATACCTTAACCAAACTCCATTCCAAAACCTGCTGAGAAAGGCTGAAGAAGAATTTGGCTTTGACCATCCAATGGGCGGCCTAACAATACCCTGCAGAGAAGACACCTTCCTCAACGCTATTTCTAGCATCAGAAGATGCTAAGAGGGTGAAATTAGGAGTGATTGATTGTTAGTGAACAATTTTGTTCTGCAGAGCGACTTGCTTCCTTGAAATGTAAATATTCAACATTCGTATATGGTCGGCTTCAACCTAATACATTCTTCTTCTTTTAAATGACTAATAATTTATCTTATCTTGTCTCGTCTAAACATAGCAGAAAACTCGACGTCATTGTCACAGACTTTCGTTTGGTTCAAAAGAAGATCAATTTCATTAAATAATGGACGGTTGAAGACAACAAGCAGAATTTTCTGGCTTTTGTAAGTTTAAATGAAATAAATTATGTTACAAGAGAAAATCTGGTGAAGCAGAAGTCAGGATTCCGACCAAGAACATATTTGCTTTGGTTAATGTTCGTCCTCTGTTTTGACGATCGGAAGCAATAGTTTGAAAAAGATGGACTCTTACAATGCAGGGTTTAATGTGGTTACTGGCAAGACTTGGCAGATTGGAAGGAGAAATGCTTGTTGACTCTAGGATTAGCTTCTACATTTCCAGAAATTTAACTTCAAAGAAAATTGAAAATACTTGATCGTGTTTAGAACCCTTTCTTTCATTTGCAGATCTCTTCTTTCTACAGGTATCTTAAAGGTTATTGCCATTAATCTTACCCCCAAAGAAATATATTGTTGTTTAGAAATTTAATTGAAGATATAATCTTCAAATAAATAGGAGCAATTAAATACTGAAGTATTCCAAAGAATCTGAGAGAACCCATCATGAAGTTGTATTTAGAGTTTATTCGACTTCTCAAGTTTGATAGTCCAAAGTGAAGCAAACTCTTCAAAAGAAAAGAGGTGAAGCGAATTCTTGAACTTAATTAGAAGTGTGGAAATGATTATACAGAAAAAGGTATAGGCTGTGTACATTGTAACTCACGTTATGTCCTAAATCCTACTTGTACAAAATTGTGTGGAATGCGTATGGATTATGACCCATTTAAGCAGTTAGACACAACATCGAAGAAATGGTCTTCCGGACAAGGGATGGTTAGGCCTCCCATTGGATGGTTATATCCGAATTCTTGTTCGGCCTGGCTAAGCAAGTGTTGGAATCCAGGATGGTTCAAGTATGACACCGGAATCACAAATCTCTTCTTCTCGGTTTCTCCAATGTAGACAGCCAGGTATCCTCTCGGCACATTTGCAGATTCAGACCTTCTTGGTGCTCTTACAAGTGCTGGCAATCGAAAACCCATTTCCTCAAAGAAACTTGAAGGATTTTTGGAATGTTTTGAGAGTTGAGTAGATGAAGGATTTGTGAGTTTGTGATGCTCTTCCCTGATGATCATAAGCTTTAATTTATAGACATAGTTCATTTGGTGGGGGGACAGACGTCAGGGTGGCTCTAACTTAAGAGGTGGGGTCTATAGGAAATGCAATTGGCCATGAGGGATCACATTTAGTTGTCTTCTGGATGCATTATTGCATTGTGGAAACACATTGGTCCACTCTCGATAATGATTTGGCAAAAGAATAATTGAGACAGGATATTCTCTGTGGTTGCGAAATCTGCGTAATCCGACAAGTCAAGAGGCGTGGCCATTCGATAAGCTAGGATGATAAACAGCCAGCCACCATTGATTGCTAGTTACGAGGCAAGAGCTCATGGATAGATTTTACGTAGAAAAACACTACTTATCACACTTACTATTTGTGATCCAGGATTTTCCGATAAGTACTCTACCTTTTTCTGCAGTGTCACTGGCCTAGGGGCTTCATCAATTGGTCGAAGACAAATATATTTCATTATGAACCACATGGAATTGTCTGCCAACTAACTTTGTGTACTAGTGAAAACTGCTCGTTTTATCTTTTGGTTACCCTACCTTAGAACTATATTAAAGCTTGAAGCAATCTAACATGATATGCTTGTTATTGGGTCAATTTCGAAGATGTCGATTTTCACTTGGAGGACCAATGTCTCTCGCTTATAAAAGGGCGACTTGACGGACTAAGAGCATCAAATGATAATCCTACCTGTGAATCTAACAAATAACATGGTTCCCAACTATGTGATATCACCAAGCAAGGTCACATGGCCCTTCATGGTCTCTGTCTTAAACAAGACCATTTGTCAAGTGCAATTTCAGCCATTCACTCATCATGGTTGAATATATTGCAGCCAACTCTTGCTTTCAAATTAATTTGTTATTTTATGATTTTAATTTAGATATTAAGTTCGTAACATAGCATGAAAACAAATAATTTTATAATATGTTATCATACTCACACAATTCTCATTGACAAAATAAAAAAATCGTGCAAATTTTAGTTCCATAAATTTTATTTAAGTGCCTGTTAAAATTAAAACATTATTATTTACAAAACCGATTAATTTTCTTACATGTATCAACTTATTGTAGCGGTTTAATAATGTAATGACACGGTGAAATTCATTTCAGGATATCACATGTCATCAATTAGGAAGTACAAGATAAATATGAAAAAGAGTTGGGTATAGCTGAAGTTACAAAAACAAATAAAATATTGCAAAATGGATAAATAATTGCAAAATGGATAAATAACTTGGTGTAAAAAATTTAAAATTCTATTTTAACTTTGATTGATGCAGACATATTTGATTTGTATTATAAAAGCGTTATTATAATACTTTCAATTGATAATAAATTCATTTCTGACATAAACTCTAAAATAATAAATCCGATTCAAATCTTTCCTTTCATTTATTGGATTACCTTGTATTTATATATATATTTATCAAATTTCGTACTTGATCACTGGAGTCTATACTTTAATATCTCTTATCTTTAGTGTGATTTGGACTTTTTCTTCTTGGTAAATCAATAAGGGATGCCGATCCGTTTTGTTACAAAATACAAGAATTTGAGATCTATTAAATTTGTTAGAAATCTTTTGAAACGAAACTAGAATTTTCTAACAAACTCATCAAAAACACAATTTTTAACTTTAATCTCTAAATAGCATTGCTGATTTGTACAGTATGAAATCTATCTCAATCACTTGAAATTGAAATGAATTATTAACTTTTGTAAACAAAACATTTGCAAGTTCAGTGGTTTTGTTTGCCGCGAGCTGCGACTGATATAAACTATGATGGAGCTGAATTTTTCATGATTTAGAAGAGAAAAATATAAATGAAACGAGTTATAAAAGTAGGAATCTTGAAATGAACAAAACCAAATCAAGGAATCTGAAATAAACAATAATGGTTCTTTGCGACTTCTCTTTGTTCGGGATTTATCAAGAAAGTGGTTCATTGTACATTGATGCAAAACTGCACTACAGGTTAGAATTCCTATACTAATACTAAAGCTCTTTCTGGGATACTATGAACATCTGTTGATGAGTTGATTGAACATTTCTTCGCTACACGGAATGGTGAGACCACCGGATGGATGATCAAATCGAATTCTTCTTCGACTTGACTCAACAAGTACCGGAAAGAAGGGTGACTCAGGTAGGAGATGGGGAGTGTCAACCTCTTCCTTTGAGATTCTCCAATGTAGACGGGGAAATGGCCCTTGGGTACAACATTAGAGGATTCCTGTGATGAGATAAACCTCCTAAGTACTTGTTTAGCACTGACAATCCTAGGCAAGTGAATTCCCATGATCCGACTCTTGAAAGCTGCTAAAGAAATGTGTTTCTTTGAACTGGTTGTCTTAGGAGTTCTTGTATAGGTAGGCAGTGAACTTGTGGTGATCTTGTTTGACAAAAACATACGCATAAATACCTGAGCAGCCAAATGATAATTGTACTAATGGGTCCCTAGAAACACAAGTTGCAAGGCACCACATGGTGTTGTCTCCCAACCAACAAATTGTTATCACTACCAGTTTTAGCCATTTTTTCCTACACCATCATGCTCAGCTGTCCAACCTTCTTGGCCTACCATTAAGCTAACAAATAACATAGTGTCCCATCTACATCACGAGCCAACCCGAACCAACCCTACATGCACAAATACTATCACCAGGCAAGGTCACATGGGATTTATGACCTATGTCTTAAACAATAATATCTTTCAAATGCAATTTTAGCCACTCACTCGTCATGGATGAAGATATTGCAGCTAGCTCTTCCTTGCTCTATATAACTACGAAGCGGAGTCATGAGACATACAACCGCAGAGCAACGAAGAACCTTCTCTTGCCAGGAAATACTTCCTCTTCTGAATTCTAATCCCCTTATACATACAATCAAAACAACACTATGGCTAGACAATTACCTGCGATGCTTGCTAAGCAGTTTTTACGAGGCAGATCAATGTTATCAGCCAAGTCTTCGGACATACCGAAAGGATTCTTAGCAGTTTACGTAGGCGAGACTGAGAAAAAGAGATACGTTGTGCCGGTTTCTTACCTTAGTCAACCTTGCTTCCAGGGCTTGTTGAGAAAAGCTGAAGAAGAATACGGCTTCAACCATCCAATGGGCGGCTTGACGATTCCTTGTCGGGAAGACATGTTCATAGATGTAGTATCCAGTTTAAAAAGATGATATATTTAGACAAGGAGAGTTGAACAATTTTCATCGACATGGTAGAATATTGTAAATATATCGTCACAAATTCCCTTCAAGTGGAAGAGTTTAACGTGAATGGCTACTTAGATTTCATGGTTCTTCATGTTTCTGTTATTTGTCGCCAACCACTTGAGCTAGGAGCTCAATCTGCGTCGGACGGTCACCTGTTCCCTTCATTCTCTTCGTCGATTACGGTGAACGGAGACGGATTCGGTGCTGCCAACGTAGTATACTGTTCGTAAAAGCACTGGTAAAAAAACAAGGGTACCAGTCAATTTTCCTCGCTATTATAATGATCTTGAGGAAACAGTTGGACTGTTTCTTGCATTTCAAAAGTAGACTCTTCTACTTCCAAGATAACTGTTGCAATTTTTCAATATCATTAATCACGAATTTGGTTTTCTTTGGGAGCTTTATTAGAAGTAGCTGACCGTTGCAAATTGTTTTTGCTGTGGCCTGAAAATCATTAATTACTAACATCTCACTGGCCCCTAAATATAAAACAACAATTGGGGCGCGTTCTTAAACTTCCAAGACGACTCTCACAAATATCTATGACACGCATACTTTTTCTTACATGTGTTGGACTCTTAAATTAGGAGAATCACATCTTTCATGGTGTTGATACTTTTGAAAAATGACAATCTCTTTATATTTTTGTCTTTAAAAATTGATGTGTTATTTTCGTTACCTATGTGTTGTTATTGAACGAACATCACATTTTACAAATATACTGTTCCTGAAAGATAACAAATGTGTAAATGTGCCGTTATGACACATTTTATTGATGTCCGGCTATATTTTTGTGTTGGGATCTTACAACACCAAATCCATGCCCACATTGAACAATCCAATCTTGGATGGGCCTCGGATGTACCAACGCTTAATTTACTTGTTAAATTTGAATAGAGTTGGTCAATTATATACCCAAAATGAATGAACCACGTTTGTTTTCAAGGCCTTAACTATTTCTGTATGGCCCAAATGATAATTTAGAGACAGCCATAAGCCCAATTAACCTGGGCTTTGTATGTACTCTCAAGGCCAGTGGTTGGTTTACAGTTTTGTTTTTTTTAAGAAATTAAATCGAATGATATCTCTAGGGTTTTATAATTTACTAAGCTTGTCCCATTTTAACCATTAAGGTAAATTTTCTATAATTATCTTAACTACCACTAATAATACGTAATTTTTCACGAAAAAAATATATTTTTCAATTTTAAGTCTATCGTGTAGAAGTCACATAGAAAATGATGATATCTTATGGATCTGAAGTCTCCACCTACATCTTTGATCTCCACAAATAAGAGATAACATCTCTCGTCGCTACGATCTTTCTCGTAACTACCCTAGGTCTTCATTGATGGTGATCCCATCATTGAAGGAGACATGGAGAGTGAGATAATGATGCCGAAAGTGTAGACGCTGAGATCCCTAATCAATTCATGTCGACAGAGATGATGGTGACGTCGAGGTCTCCATCCCAGTGGTTGTAACAAGGTTTAGGTCGAGATCCAATTTTACCATATTCTATTCTACCACCGTAGAGGGCTTTTCCGTGCTCTATTCTATTCCCTCATCGACAATCAAAGGAGATCTCGCCTCTCCTTCCTTCTAACATCCAATGTCTTATGCTTGCTTTGATCGTTAGATCAGCTAATTAATTCTCTTTGTTTATCTAACATTCCAGGGAAAGCCTAGTACAGTTCTATAGCCCAATAGACATGTAAGACATGTAATACCAAATCCAAAGCCCATCTGATCCACACTACTTCTACTTGTTCCAAAATTTAATAAATCCTTTTAATTACAATATTCGAACATCCACTTGAAAATTAATCCATATCAAACCGGATATAACTTTATGGTTGTGTCAAAACTCTTTCAACACTATTACAATTCAAATGGCTCGAGCTCTACAAATTTATTTGAGTTAGAACAATTTGGTTCATTTTGTTCGTATTGAATATATTATCTGTAGAACACATAGAATGGCTCGCAGGAATAATTGTTAAGCGCCAACCGAGCACGAGAAGTGCATAAGACAAACATGAGAAGACGAATGTGCACTATTTGTCCAATAATTGTCAAGTTGATTTTTAGTAAGGGACCAAGGTTGAAGAAATGATGGGAGGAATGGGCACATTTTAAACAAATTGGCATGGCTAGGTTTCTAAAATACATGGGGAAATTTACCAAATATGTGACATCTTTTTAATTGTGACAAAAACATATACATGTGTAGGGTAATTAACTATGTAACATAAGGGACCACTGATGGTACATGGGGTCTAAGCATCTAGCTAGACTTCCATAGAAATATATGTAGTATCGCCACATGAGGAATAGTAATGCAGCCGTCGCAACTGAAATTCAATATTGTTACTTAATTTTTTTGAATTTTTTGATTTAATTACATTCAAAACTCTGTTTGTACCCATTGAATTTATTTCTGTTGGTAATTTGCACTTTTACAACAGAGTTCTTAATAATTGAAAAAATAAATGTGTTTTGTCTTCATAAAATAGCGTGGCATGCAATATTGATGGTCACACAGCTAATGATATTGATTAATGATTAGACTAAACCTAAGCTCGCTCTTGTGAATTGTTAACATTATATGTCCTGATCTTGAAGTGTCATATCGTGTATCCACTTTTCATTTCCTTATCCACTATTGTAATCAAGATAACCACTAATTAACAGCCATGCAGAGGTCTAATTAAAGTGTTTATCGCTTTACATAGCGATTCCTGGTTGGAACTAAACAAATAATAACAAAATTTCCGTAACAGTTGTTGTATTTTTTATTCTGGTAATCTTATGTATATTATATTTTTGCTTTTAAATAGCTATGTGCGACGAACGTATACAAAATGTAGTCAGGCGTTGGAGGTCTAAAGTACGGATTCGAACAATTGGGTTCAAATTTATCACATTACTGAAATAATTTGAAGCAATTTGCATGTTTCTTGAAAGTTGATGATGAGATCGATGATGGGCATTGGCGACATGTCTTGTGGGAACTGGTGATAAGTGATGGTCAATGTTCTACTAAAGTTGCATTTATATTTCTGTATTTTATATTTTACTGATTAAGTAAAACCGGAACTCTCTGGGATACCGTACGTCAAAATACAAAATCCTTGCCCCATATAGTATAGTATGATTTCCACTAAAAAAATTGATTATTTAAAAATAAGCGTCAAGTTTTTTATTCAAATCAATAGAATCAAGTAATTGCTAATATCAACTAATCAGTATTCAAGTAAATTGATTTGTACTTTCATATGAAAAAAAATACACACGAGTTAATGAAGCGAGAATACAAACACCAATGCAACTGCTTTTTTGCAGTAGACACTATTTTCCTGCAACGGTTGTTTTCCCATAAACTTTACGATTGCTGGATTTTAGTGAGTCTACATTTACAATTTTGTACTTGTAAAAGAAAATTATATATTATTTATATTTTATCACAACTGTACCATTAATAAATTATCATTTAAAAAATACAAACACCGATCCAACTTGTGTTATATATATATATATATATATATATATATATATATATATATATATAAACGGTAGGGACCAAAAAGAACACAAGTGCCTAGTGTGGTTGGTCTCAACCTGAAAAGACTTAGACCTCAAGGTAACATTTAGTCCAAGTTCAATGTTCTCCTGCATATATATTATCTGGCAACATGAACCGGTTGTGCTATAAGTTGACAATTTAATGTCAAAAGCAATAACCCCTTAAAAGGAAAAAAAAATGCAAATGCAATGCATTTTATGCATGTAATGTGGCAACACTGTTTAATATAACAACTTGCACTTGAGTGTTCTCCAATTAATTTAGTCCTGGAAGGTGGTGGGCATTATTGTCTATACAAACAAGACAAACCATGTGAAATTGCGGCCAGTCCTTTACCTGATATGTTCACTCAATCTATTAATTTTAATCACTAGATCAACTTGAAATTCGCTGTTGTTATAACTTAATCAAAATATTTTGAGTTTAAATATTTGAAAATACATTTTTTTATCATTAAAAGAGTGCGAAATCTCATGCTATGAGATAGCGGACGTGGGTTTCATCAAACTCTGCAATAAGGAAACTCAATGGGATAAGAACCATGGCGTGAATAAGTACCCTGATGAAAGCGCATAGACATGAACTAGTCTGTATATCCATTTTCAGTTTTTTTTTCCTTTCTTCTTTCTATTATCTTATTAATACAAATGCCTTGAAATTTTGGCCTTTCATTTCTATATATACACACTACTACCTAGACCTCTCAATCAAAACTATCCAAAGCCAAATCGACCTTAAGTCAACTTATCCAAAACCAATATACAAATCCAAATTCCAAGAGCCAAAAGAGAGAAACAATTACACCCATAATTACCCACTAAACCTTATTCCATTCCTTAATTTCTAGAAAAATGGGAGTCCAGAGAATGGGATTAGCCAACGCCAAGAAGAAGCTGAGGAGGACACTTTCGGCCAGAATTGCTGCTGTAATGGCAATTAGCTCCACCAATTGCAACGTACCAAAAGGCCATATTGCGGTTTACGTGGGCGACCGAGGCTACATGAAGAGGTTCGTCATCCCAATAACGTACCTCAACCATCCGCTGTTCCACGATCTTCTTGCTCTAGCCGAGAAAGAATTTGGTTACGATCATCCGATGGGCGGCCTCACACTTCCTTGTAGCGAGGATTACTTCATGAATTTAATATCGAGTTTGAGTTGTTAAAGTTTAGAAGTATATACAAAGTTAAAATACTTCTATAGCTAGTTTAATTAACTTTTGGCGATCATTTTTTTTTGTCAAAGTTGATTGGAGATGAGGATAGCCCGTCCCCTCAATTTTGATGTTTTTTTCTCTCTCTTTTGGCTCCTTGATTCGCTTGATTGGTGTGATTTTTACTGATCCCCATCGATCTGTTATTTATTGGACTTTACATGTATCGAATAAAAATCATTTCAGTACTTTAAACTTTAGTTTCTTGAGTAATTAAATCAGGAAATAGTGGCTCATCGTTTAATTATCGAGTCCGTGAATAGTACTGAATAGACGCTGCTCTACTACTTGAAACTAATTCAATTTATGAAAACAGCAAAATTAACTAATTACAGAACTAGAAATTCGCTCGTTTTGAGACATATGTAGACGATACCATAGTTGCTGAATACGATTTATATGAGAACTAACATAAACGGAACTTGTAACTGGATTGTTTTTGTGGCTGTTCCTTTGGCTTTTTAATATATTTACTTATAAAAAAAACATAAACGGAAACAACATTGCTATTTAGATTTGCTAACTAATTAGTTATTTAACAATGCTAATAATTATTTACCAATATTGAATTTCTAAGAGTTCGAATGAGACTTTTTGTTTAAGAAGTATAATTATGTATATTGCGATTAGTATGAAATGTTACGTATATTAAATTTTTACACAAATCTTAAATCATTCATAGACAATTTTTAGGCAAATCTTATATATGTCAAGAATTAAACTTAAATTTTTGTCAATTTATATCATGTTTTGTTCACATCTCTATATATAATTTCTTTTAGGTGAATATATGTGTATATATGAGGAGAGACATATATCTCCGTCACTTTTGACATAAAAGACGTAGATTTTACTGAAATATCTATAGTGGTCTTACATTCAAACAAATCGAGATGGACATCTCAAATAATGTGGGATCAGTTACATTTATTGCATATTTGCATTGCAGCAACTTGTAGTACAGTGTCCGTGATTACTCACAGGCTAAGACAACACGGAATAGTCATCCAAATTTGGTATCGTCCCAGACATCATGTCAAATTATTTTATCAAAACATTTTGATTGCCTATCTTACATCAGATTTAGCTTGTAATTAGTTCTCCATTTTTCCAAAACTTGTCAAACATATTTTTTGTAATGTATGCACTCCAATTTTTTAGCTTGTGTTTATCAAGCAGTCCCCACAATTGCCACATGATTATTAAATTAGGTGATTTATATAGGCCAATAATTTTACAATTCTATTTGAAAAAAATACATATCAGAACATGATACAATTCGGGTAGTGGCTGGTCCTTTGAAGTGATCAATTATATATGACAGTATACAACCCACAGATTTCAACATGAAATGAAATGCTCCACTAGGGCACGTTGTTGGGGTCAGTATACTTAACTAGATCCCGAGAAAATGATCAAGGGTTCATGGATATGTTCATCTCTAGTCATATTCCACCAATTTGCAACAGAAAAAAATCAATAAGTTCCCAAGTGGACCTTTCTAGTTCATTTATTTGAACATTACTCCCCCGAATAATGGGCCCATTGCTAAATGTTTCTCACTGCATGTTCTCTCTCTCTCTCTCTCTCTCTCTCTCTCTCTCTCTCTCTCTCTCT
>SOPF01027140.1:0-41109 GCA_012979155.1 Hypericum perforatum | reverse complement strand
CTCTCTCTCTCTCTCTCTCTCTCTCTCTCTCTCTCTCTCTCTCTCTCCCATGTCCTATCATTTGCTAGCTACAGGGCACGGAATCCGGCTTATAAGCTGGTATAACGATGGTGACGTGGATGAGACGGTGCATTAGTAGGTTAAATTTTCCTAACAACGTATTATTTATGGTAGGTAGGTTAACCAACCAAGAGGTACTTTAGTTTAATCTTTAGTTTAATCAAATATCTCACAGTGATATTTGGCTTGCAAATGAATCAAAATTTAGTTTGAGTAATTCGATTCATATTTAAATTAATTATAAATTTCAGATGATGAGATATTTTAATATAAAAATCTTCAACTTGCCTATGGATACACACGCCCCGGGAAAATAGACATAGTTTTGAGAGCCTCAACGTATGGAAGCTAGTTTCTCATGTAATTATTTCATGAGCTGCCATACCGAGCCTGAAAGTGAATGCCCAGTACACGTACTTTTAATTTAGGGAAAAGTCCATAGAAAGTCCTGAGGTTTCATCATTTTTGCGACGTAGTCCTGTGGTTCAAAAACGTTGCATTTGGTCCTGAGGTTATCCATTTTTTTGCGAAAGAGACTCGGATGACATTCCGAGCCAAAAATTGCTCTGAACCAAAAATTGCTCCGAACCAAAAAACGACGTCGTTTTTAGGCTTATATGGTACCTCAGCTCGGAATTTTTAAAATATCAATTTGGTACCTAACTTTTTATAAATTTTTTTAAAAACCTAATCTCTCTCCTTTCTTCTGCTTCCTCCTCTCCCCTCTTCTCCCTCCTCTCTCTCTTGCCCTTCTCTTGCCCCTCTTCTCCCTCCTCTTGACTCTCGGCCACCACCTAACCACTAGGTCCATACCCTCCCTAGTCTCCTCTACGGTCGCCGCCCCATCTCAACCTCGATCGACCCAATCACATCACCACCTCCACTCCTCTTGAGGACACCACCAACACCTCCACTCCTCTTGGCCTTTCCGCTCTCTGTTCTGACGTCTCTCGGCCACTCCGGCAACTTCGGTGAGCCCATCAATGTTGTCAAACTCCCCGGCGATAAGGCCCACACAGACGAAGACGGTGACGATGATCTAGTTGGTGCCTTGCTTTGGTCAACGCATGCCGATAGTTAATCCTGGCTCTAGTTCCCCCATCAGAGGAGAAGCTGCACTCTTGATCACCAGATCTCTTCTGGGTCTTTGACGAAGACTAGTTATAGGCATGTAAATAGAGGTCAAAGCTAAAGGAGTGAAGTTAACCCTTCGAAAGTCAGCGGCGTTGGCCCGAACAAAGCATTTCTACTTGAATCAAGTATCTGCAATCCATGCAACAGTTCTAGATAAGTTGGGATTGGATCCAAAAACTGTTTACCGATGAGGGCAAGTGGAAGAAGAAATTAGTTAAAGCAGTGTAATTCCAGAAGCTTTTCCCCAAAAAGAATGTTTGCAATCCCTGGAGCTTTAGACAAAGATTTATATTGGGTTTTGCAAAGAGATAAATAAAAATATTAAACCGGTTTCCTTACTAGTAAGAGCTTTTTCTGTAGTGGAAGGAAGGTTTGATGATTTTTGCTTTTTGGCGGAGCAGGGAGAAGAAGAGAGGAGGAAGAAGAAGAAAGGAGAGAGAGATTAGGTATTTTTAAAAAATTATAAAAAGTTAGGGACCAAATTGATATTTAAAAAATTCCGAGCTAAGGTACCACATAAGCCTAAAAACAACGTCATTTTTTGGTTCGGGGAAATTTTAGGCTCGAAATGTCATCCGAGCCTCTTTCGCAAAAAAATGGATAACCTCAAGACCAAATGCAACGTTTTTGGACCACAAGACTACGTCGCAAAAACGATGAAACCTCATGACTTTCTATGGACTTTTCCCTTTAATTTATGATTAATGATTGTGCTTCGTAAAAGTTGAGAGTTGTATGCATGTTCAAATCACCCATCATGGAAAATAGGAATAAAATTGGAAATAAAAAAGTCAAACAACATATATACAATTTATGCGATTTGTATTGAAAAGCACACACAATTATTTTGAAGGAGTAATACAAGATTTTCCTACAGTAAAACATACCACAAATGTTACAGAAATTTAAGTGCATATACGTTGGAAAAGGCTAAAACACACTCTCGAACAGCTAAAACCGTTCCTAGAGAGGAAAAAAAGAGCTAAAACCAAAAAAAGGAGAGCTAAAATCAAGAAGAAGTCGTCCTCCCCGACGAAGCTAGATCCGTCGCCACTGGCCAGTGACACAAATTAAGCATTCTTTTCTTAATCAATTAGAATTGAAGGAATTTTAAAATTCATAACTTAAAAGTGCAGGAATAAAAAAATATTATTATAAGCATTATTTCTAAATAGACACAAGAATACTCGATTTTCAAAAAAAAAAAATACACAAGATTTTATTCGTGGCTAGAGTCATTCTATGTCAAGAAGGTATAAAAACTTAGTGATAATTATAAAAAAAATGGTCTTCATAAAGCTTATGTCACGTAAATCATCGAACTCTCTCTCTCTCCAAGTAAGCTGAATATAATATGTGAATATAGCATTCCTATGTACGGCCGTCAGTTTTGAAAGAAGCAAATTAAAACCTGAAAACAGAGATGATGGATGCCATGTGAATATCTCTCCAATTCTCATGCATATGGGTCCTCCTCAAACCCCTAACAACAACCAATCCCAACCCTATACTTCCCCACCAACTAAAAATACATTAGTATTAATCATTTATCGGAGAGCTTTATCATATGTCAAATATCATACTAAATTCAAATATATATTAGCTAGTCCATTTTATGTTCGGATACTGAATAATTTAAAAAACAATTAGCACCAACTTGTCACTCTCTTGGAGAGCAATAGATCCTTATCTCCATTCACTCTTTCCAACCCTATATATATATACATAGACGATGCACCAATTAAACTCATCAAACAACTTTCAAACCAAGTTGAAACACTCCTTTTAAGACAACCAATTAAGAACACTCATCAACAACATGGTTGCCACTACTATTCGTTTTGCTTCCATAGTAAAGCAAGTGTTAAAGGGGAGCAAGTCTCTTGTGGGAAGCAGTAGTAGCAGTTCTCATCATCAACCGGCCGGAGATGTGCCGAAAGGCCATGTGGCGGTATATGTAGGAGATCAGCTTAAGATGAAGAGATATGTGGTTCCGATATCGTACGTGAACCATCCTTCCTTCAAGTGCTTGCTAAACCGGGCGGAGGAAGAGTTTGGGTTCAACCATCCAATGGGCGGACTCACCATTCCTTGCAAAGAGGACGCCTTCAACGATCTCATCGCTTCTCGGTTGCTAGACTCGTGAAGAAATGAGGCTAAGTTCGATTGAAGAAAGTTAATTACTTGATGTAACTTAGCTGTACTGACTTTATATGTATATATGCAACTTGATGTTTCGGGAAATCAGTGGTTATCAAGATCAACATTAACTCAAAGTCAATTACAATTAGATGCATTCAATCTCGAAAATTCAATCTCAGTCAAATTATTCAAATTTCTCCGAGGTGTTATAATATAATGATAAAATAAGTCTCAATTGAAACGGACAGTTAGGTCAAATTACCGAATAACGGACTTACGTGTTTCAAAAAATTGGATGGGGAGCAACAGTTAAATTAATGATATTCGAGAATTGATCAGTACAAGTATATACAAATTATCCCATTCAATCCAACCTCATGAAATAATACCAGTCAAGTACTATATATGTTAATGTCACCTTAAGAAACTAGCAACAATTAATCCTGTGATTAGCCTGCCTGCTAATCCTTATGAATTGTGTTCAACTAGTAATCAATTGTCTATAAAAGAAAAGATAGGCTATTTTGTAGATATTTGGTCTATAACCGATTAAATAAGACTTTGAAAAAGATATTGAACATTAACATTCGAGAGTTATTCAGCATTTAAGACGTAATACAGGTGGTAAAAAGTAAAATAAGACCCGTATTATATTAGTCTAGAATAAAATTACCAACATGCATTTAGATTAATAGCAATTGATTTTTTTTAACTTTATTTGGTCTTGGATTTGAATCTTTAGGAATATAACAATGACAATATTAAATATTTGTAAGATCGTATCCAAATTAATTGTCTCACTAAATAAGATACCAAATTGTATACACCAAAAAATCTAAAACCTAGTTCTGAAGAGTATAAATTTGTTGACAAGTTCCAATTCAAATTCTTAGAAACTGTATCTTATAGAAGTTTAAAAATGACTATTATTTCTGTAACAATGTTCATTATCGAGAAAGTTCTTTTAGAATAAAATAAATGTGTAAAAATTTGGTATTTTTTTTAACCATTAGTGAAAGCTCATACATCAAATGTATTATAACACAAGTTTTCGCGGTCTTTGGGGGTGGGCTTCCTTGGATTGGATTTTTGGGGTGTAATTTTGGTGGTCTCTCTTTCATTACAGATATTTTTGGTAATACATTTATACACTTTGTAGCCTAGTACATTTTTGTATATTGTAGTATGTGTTTTTCGTTTGATAATAAAATTTTACTTATAAAAAAATGTGAAAGAGTGAGTGATGCAATCTCCGCAATAATGGCACGCGGCTGCGGTTCGTTACATATTTCTATTTCGAAATTTGACTTTGCTCGATCATGACAGCTGCAGCTGTTGTTTAACTGGAAGATATTTTCTGTTTGTCAATAGACCACCACCACCATACCCCAATGAGAAAACTTGGAAGAAACTCAGCTTCATAAATGGGAGCAAACCAAAACAAATTCAGTGTTTGAGTAAACTATTTTTTAAAAAATAAATAAATTTATTATTATTTTAATGACTTTTTTGATCGAACATGAGTTTTTTTTTCCAACACAACTTCGTAAAAATTGAAAGCCGCCACCGCCACCCAATAAAAAACTTGGAAGAAAGTTGGCTTCATATAAACTCCCTTTTAAAAAAAAATGGGAGGAAACTGCCATACTTCATCAGAGAGGAAAACTCTAATTCCAGAAAGGTAGCCATCGACATTCTGTTACCAGTGTCCATATCTTTTTTTTTAGTTTACTCAATCCATACCCTTTTCAATGAATAATCCTGAAAATACTACAAAACCCGCATCGTTTGGATTTTGGGGATGAATAATGATGCGGCATTGTCAACATAAGAGAGAAAAGTGAAGTATCATTCATATTGAAATTCATATAAATATAAGCTGAGAATAATTAACTAGAATTAATGGTTTGTTATAGAAAAATGTAAGTTTGAAATGAGCAAAAAAAAAATCAAAAAAACAAACAACACAATTGATAAAGAAATGTGAAGCCATACCAATGCGAACTTATTCTTCAGAGATTGAATTTCTATTTCCAATCAATGTTCAGATCTTATATGCAATTGGAAGACAAGGAAACGACCTTTTCTTCTCTAAAGGAAACCCACAAGCATTGTTCTCGAGAGCCTTTTTTCCACGTATTTTTCTGACCAAGTTTTAAGAAGGACATCATAATTTCACCCATTTTATACTATCATTAATAAAATTCAACCTTCAAAAAAAAAAAACCTAATTAAAGGAAAGCACAATGCAAGGAAATTGCGAATCCGGGGGGTATGGCCCTTGGTTTTGAAGTAACTTGCCACTATTACCAAAAACCAAAGTTGTGACGAAGACAACGTTGAAACTCTCAAAAATCAACACTCGGTTGCTAGGATGACATTGGTAAGTCAATTTTTACCCTTTTAAGAAATAAAAAATAGTAAAAAAAATAAAGTTCAAAATATTAAAATCCGAGATTTAGGTAAATCTGTTTAGTTTTTTAAAAAAATTCTCTAATCCGAGAATGGGGCCATTGAAAAAATCAATCGCGTGGTAGTCTTAACGGAACGAATTTCTGAAAAATGATTATACTTCAAAGAAAATATTTCCAGTCAATTTTTTTTGGAAAATACATTAAAAATTTTACAGCATTATGAGATTTCTAATACAATTATTGTAAATGAAAAATTAAATGCAAGAACAAATGGAAAAACTCACTTTATAATTATCTTTTAATATAATGGTTATTTTGGCATGATCCGGTTAATTTTACGATAATTCTTACATATCAGTTGATGATATTTGGACCGCTAAAATTTGACAAATAGGAGGAAAATTACATTTTTTTGGTTGAGAAGGAAAAACTCAAAAAAGCAAGAAATACACTATAAACTTCACTTTGAAATTCTATCCATTAGAAAATATTTCCCACATCCGCGTCCAAAGATAAACTTCTATAATAGTTAGACTCTATAATATTAAAGAAAAGGAATATCTAAAAATATCTCAGCCATTTCGAGAAAAATAACCATTCGACTCCACCAATCATTCTCCGAAAATTGTGCGATGGCTCGATGGGAGATAGTATTTTACCGGACGGGGGTCGTTCTCTTTTCGGGGAATTGAGAGGAGCCAATTATTGAATTATCTGCCCTTTACCTTTCCCAAGTTATGTCCCCCACGATGCTTTTAATTGGGCAGCAAATTCCCGGGACTTGAAAAACAAGAAATAAAATAATGTTACTTCCCCTGGATTTGTGAGAGAAAAAGGTGGACGACTTTCTAAATTCTTCATGTCAGAAGGGGTCTGAAATTTATCTTCGAGTTTCCATGAACACAAAAAATGAGAGTAGTCACTTGAGTTAAATTATATAGATACGAAATTTGATGTATGGGTGAAAGAAAATATGAGAAGGATAGATTTATTAGTGGCATCAAAGTAATGTAACATGATCAGCAAAAAGCATCATATTATAGAGATTTATCCTTGAATGAATTAATATATCAACAGAAGTTGATTTAAGCTGCAAGGATCTTAAATAAAGTATCAGTATGATTTAGTTCATCAAGCCCACGTAAAAGACATCGACGGAGAAATTATTTTGAAATTTTTTAGATAGTGTTTGACGATGATTGATTATGTAAATCAAAAATTAAAATAAATGAATTATCAAGTGCTTATACCCACCATATTACAGACAATCGTTGCATTTAAATGTAAGTAGTTGTAGTAGTAACCATAGTCCATATATCCAGTGAGCATTCATCTGATCATGTGAAATGGGTCCAAGCCAAACTCCAATTTTTCTAAATGATTAATATCGAATTCCCTTCCCGGCCACTCCACCGGTATCCTTATAAATACCTCGCCTATGTTCGAGTACATCCCCATCTCATCACCTAGCTCTTCACCTACACAACTCTCGTATAAGAAACAAAATATCTACTAAGTCGACTAATCCACATTCAATCTCAACGAAATGGGTGTTCACTTGCCTTCAATGATCGTCAACGCCACGCATGCACTCGTCAGGAATCAGTCTTTCAATAGTAAAAGCAGCAGTAGCAGCAAGTCAAGCGTCCCTAAAGGGCACATAGCCGTATATGTAGGAGGACCCGAGAGGAAGAGATACGTTGTTCCCATATCGTACCTTAACCACCCGTCCTTCAAGTGTTTGCTTAGCCGGGCCGAGGAGGAGTTCGGGTTCAACCATCCGGCCGGCGGTCTAACCATCCCCTGTGAAGAAGACGCTTTCGTTGATCTCATCTCTTCCGGGCTACATTAGGACATTACAAATCTTCTCTTTTAGGTTTTTTCCCCTTGTTCTGGTGTAAAAGTTAGGATCGACAACGGTGGTCCATGTTTTTTTAAACAACATGGCTACCGGATTCGAATCGGTTAAGACTAGATACCGTAATGCTTGTGATTCAAATTGAAAACATGGACTATGTTTTTAAGAAACAACATTGAATTATGAGGTATTACAAAATTGCTGATATACTGAAACATTTTATAGCTGGTGAAAGTAGCCTACAAGATATTTTCTACTTCTATTTTACGTCTGCCGTGCGGATTCTGCAGCTGAAGCAGCAACCAGTGGTTTCTCAGTTCTGATTAACTTGAAAGAAGGGGATATAGGCTACTGACCGGATGTATCTGTCACCAATCCGCCTGATTCGGTCTATAATTAATTAGCAGTTGCTCTCTTCTTCTGAAAATACCATATATATCAGGAGTGTGCAGAGCCAAATAGGAGCAACTTCTGATTCACCGTGGAAATAGTAACAGGTCCCAAGATAGATGCAGCTACGTGGTCCGACTTCTCTTCTCGCATCAGTCAGGATAGGGAGAATGGATCAGATTCCTCCATGTTTGTATATGGGGAAAGTACCCGTGCATCTCTCAATCGAGTGATAGATGGCCTGATCGAATACTACGTCGTTGGTTTTTTATGTCTTTCCCAATGCGTGACAATGATGACCCAAACTCTTCTGGTTTTTTATTGAATTGAGAATCGAGCTTCGGCTGCATCCATTTTCTTAAAGACTTCCCATTTATTATAACTTTTCCATATGATTCATTTCCTTGGTAAGAAACTCCTAACCTCCGCAACATGGATCCCATTGCATGGCCAACCCTGCCAACCAAACAATTAAAATGATAATGTGAGAATGGATCTGATGATACAAAACTATGCAGGCCAGTGACGATCATGAGTTATACATCCAACCTCCTGAAAATATCAGCAAACAATAATCTAGCATATGTTAAAAACATGTTCTTGAGCAAGGGGGATTCGTTTGATAGGTTAAAATCGGTCGATATATTTCAGAATCACACTTAATCAACTTAATTTGGTTAAGAAAGTCTATATTTCTGTTTGTGTCAGAACCACAAATGTGAATCATTTTGACAGATAAATGAAATTATTGGACAGCTACTATCTAATACTTAAACATATACATATAGCTCACCTTGTAGTGATCTTCACCTCCTTCTCCCCTTTGGGAGTCACTACTATTGTCTTCTCTGCTGGAAGAAAAACGGTCATATGCGGAACCTTTACACCTGCAAAGAAAGATCGAAAACTCTGTCAGCGACTCCAGCAACACTAGAAGACAAATCGAAGATTAACAATCAAAACACAAGCTTTGTTCGATGAGCAAATGTTTTCATAATCTCGCAGAATCACTGCACATATACAAGTTCTTACCAGCGGCAAGGCGATGTCTCAATCCTTTTAAAGTTGTTAATAAGTATACCTGTCAGAAATTAGAGAATGATTTAAGGGAGGGAAGTATCAAGGAAACAGCCGCAATAACAGTCCGACACTGTAAGCAAACACGTCTACAAATGGCATCGGTAGCCCATTTAGCGAATACTAACAGCAGCAACTCACCTCAGCTACATGAACTTGCAAGTCCTTGACATCAACAACTACAGGACTTGCTTTAAGGGATACAGACGGGACAATACCAAAAGAAACAGCCTCCTGTCGTCATAGAAAAGTGACTTATTTTTCCAAAAAAATTCTAAGTAACATTGTAAACAGATAAATTTGTGATGAATCAGCTGTCCACCAACCTCAAGCAAAGACAAAGCTCGAGAATCATACTCTCCAAAGCCATCCAACAACGAGAGGAAGTTGGATGGTTTTGATGGATTAACACTGATACCTAGATTCTCAACTAGCCTAGTTTTAAGTGAAGCGTCACAAGGGAACTGCAGGCATGCCAAAACTTGAGATACAACTTCCATTGTTGGTGTATGACCAGCTGCAATTGCTTCCCTGTATGTCGTGATGACCAATGATGTCCTAGAAAATCAAAGAAGTCATATTAGGACAAACCCAGAAAAATCGTATTAAGACAATCAATCATCTTCAATCACAAAAGAGTAGTCATGAATACTGAGACTGATACAACATAAAAAATGCAATCTTTTGGAACTACCGTGCATATAAAGATCATCGTAGAGTTAAAGTGCAAGTCTAAGCCTGCTATCTTCTCCCATAGAGGTTGTATTTCGTTAGATTAGACAGATTATTCGTTTTGGAAGCTAAAGAAGTCTTATTATGAGAAAATTTACCACTTGTTATCGACTTGCGGGTGGTCCAAATTGAAGGACAAAAGAGACTCCCCTGAAATGGAAGCCTTCTCAAATCTCCGCAAACACATGCCTGCAAGAAGATAATGTTTAAGGGACTGACTGAGACTGTCATAGAGTTTTTGTCAATTCCTTGGTAAGAAGACTACGATTTTGAAGACAGATTTATCAAAGAAATTTTGGATTTAGCTCACCAATTATACACTTATACATAACAAGGCTAGGGGTTACACCATCTGCTTTGGCTTGGGAGAGAAGCATTAAGCCAGCCTCCAGATCATCCACTCTGCAAAAGATAGGCATATAACTAATTGGAGCCACAGGAAAAACCTCACAGACAAAGAAAGTCATCATCAACCCTACCTTTCACTTGCTACTGAGAGCAGTGAGTATGTGATGGTGTTTGGGGACAAGCCGAAGCTCTTCATTTCTGATAACATGTCAATAGCCTTTGGTAGCTGATCCCCATTACCTGTAATCAATGATTTTCTCAGGACTGGTAAGGAAAGTGATTACTCAATAAAGAGTGGCTTCAATCATCTGCCAAAACTTGTGCTTGAGACCAACACATGGAGTTCAGCGCCAAGGAAAGAAGCCAATGAATACACACTCACACAAAGCCGTGATTAAAGCATTCAAGGTTGGCACAGTTGGTTTGAGCCCCATTGACTTTATATCCTCAAAAAGCTCCAGTGCCATTTGCCAGTTTTTTGACTGAAACAAAAAAATTTGGAAAGAATCCATTCCCAAATAAGCGTAAAGAAGTTCAATGTTAATAAAATTTGGGCAATAAACTGTCAGTCACATCATCAAACAACAATGCATACATTGCAACAAGCTCCCATCAATGAGCTGTATGGTATGATTCCCAGTTTTCTTCCTTGCATCTTTGCTTCCCGCAGAACTTCAAATGCAGCATCCAGCTTTCTAGCATGTCCTGCTACATCTATCAGTGCACTTAGAAACACCTGTAGGACAGGACAAGCTTCAGAAAAATCATGTTTTCAGAATGCAAGTACAGCCTCTTTCAAAAGTACAATGGTGCATGGTCACACATTAGTTTCATAGTCGAATAATCACTCAGCTTTATCTTACAAAAGATGTACCTCATCTGGCTCAACTCCATTTCCAATCATGTCATCATAGATACGGCGTGCAAAATCCCAGTCACCAGTTTCACTGCAACTGTTAACTGCAATGGTGTATACCTCTGGAGTACCCTTGATGTTATATTGTTGTATCATTTTGTATACTTCCTGTGCCCGACCTACCTAATATGAAAGCACGACTGCTTCTGATTACAAGAATAAGGGAAACAAAGGGGAAAAAGAAGCAAACTAGAAGATATAAGAATTGTCACCTGACCAGCCTCTGAACATGCCCTCATCAATGCACCAATAGTTATATGATCAGGGTCTATAGGACGCCTCTCAGCCTTCATTTCCGCTAATACATCAAAAGCTCTGTCCACGGCTCCAGATTGACCACATGCATTAATGAGGGCGTTAAAGACAACACGATCTGGCTCCACATTCTACTGCACATAACTTTTGTCAGTCTTAAAGATGCATCCAATGTGCGACAAAGTCAACAAACCCAAAGCAGTCACAGAAAGGTATCTATGAGGCAATTAAGTTTGTTTCATTGGAGAAATTATATATAGAATGGTCCGATGGTAATACCTTTGACCTCAGTATCCCATAAGCACCAAATGCTTTTGCCACTTGCCCCACTCTGGCGCAGCCATCAATTAGTGCTCCATAGGTACGAACATTTGGCTTAATTCCTGTATTAGTCATCTGATGAAAGACCTACAAAGAAGTAAAACTGAAATCAGAACACATGACTTCACCAACATTGATCGTTCAGTTCAACACCCTAAAAAGGGATAAATATGCAAGCAAGTCATATCTGAAATGAAAAAAATGGATGTGCGGAAGTAATGGAGCATGACATCAAATGATTCCCAGGCACAAAAGAATCCAAAATAAAAAGACTTCTGGTTTGACAGAAAATAAAGTAAGAAGAACCATACTTCAAACATTGCATCAACTTTTCCACTTTTCCCGCAGGTTGATATCAAAGTAGTGTAGAGTTTACAATCAGCTTTAAGTCCATTCTGCTGGACCAGTTGAAAAACTTGAAAAGCTCCTAAATCAAAAGCACAGATGTAAGGAACATGATATAAGATAAAAATTTACGAACTGACAAAGAAAAAGGACAACCATAAGAGGACTTACCATCAGCATCTTGAGAACTTGCACACACAGACATAAGCATGTTAAACGTACTCAAGGTTGGGTTCGGAATAAGCTTGAAGAAACGAAAAGCTTCCTTGACAGCATTTTGACTTTTGCAGAGCTTGAAAAATTTCGCATGGTAAATCTGAGATTGAAACACCAAATTTATGTAAAAATGTGAGATGAAATTTGAAAGAGATTACTCTTCAAGATAAGCCCCAAAACCAGCAGCACCTTGTTCATGTCCAGCATGCTCCGTTCCTCCAGGTGTTCTAGCAAACTTACACACTCAGATAGCCTGAAAATTGATTCAACGCACACAATAGGAATGCAGCAGTTAATCAACGAGATATAAGAATGTAAGGCCTCTAATAGGACCCACAAAGTTTGATGGAATATTTCATCATTGGTTGATAAGATAATTAGGAAGCAAAATCTAACATAAATTTGATCAGATTCACCTCCCAGCTCTGAGAGAATGGTTGTAGGAACTTAGAAGCTGGGCTTGGGTATAGTCCCTCTGATTCATTCGAACACCATTTGGACGGGGAACTTGTGATTTTTTTGCAAGCTTATCCCTATTTGGATGCTTTCCATCGTCAGTTCTTTGAGATTGCCTGTTTGTCGTTGATTTAGTATTTGAGCTGAGAGAGATTCCATCACGATGCAGAAGGGGCCCTTTTTGTTCACCATACTCTGGAAGGCACCAGGGAGAATAGTAAAGTCAGCACTCATCGTAATTTAGAGCTATAAAAAAGATCATTGATCACATAGAATGAGTAGGATCATCATTGTTTCTTTGACATGGAAACAAAATAAGAGATTTACATGGCAAGACCTGCAGTTTGAAGACTGCCATTAGCCAATTTCTCTGCCTTTTTATGCACAGGCTTGCTATTAGCCTTCATTGAAAAATTGCGATCATCACTTGGGTAAGATTCATGAGAAGATACTCCATTAACAACCCTAACACTGTGAGAGGAATCCAGAGCTAAGTAGTTCCCTCCAGAGAATGTGTAAAGATCTTCTCTAACAGGTCCATCCAGCAGGTCAGAAAAGCTACGGGAATTTTCCTTGTCAATTGACTTGCCATTTACAGTAACAGCAGGGGCAGCAGACTTTATCGTTGCAGCTGCCTCGCGTTCTTGAGATCCAAACCCACTCCCATTATCCATTGCCATCTCGGACATCTCCTCTGCGAACATAATTGCAGTACTCGATTCATGAACCGCCCCAACCTCCAACTCTCGTGGAGCCACATAATCCCGATCAGCAGTTATAACACCAACGCCAGTTGCAGCAGCAGCAACAGATGGAGCGGGCAATTCAACCGACGAAACTTCCGCGACGGAACTATGATGCACAAGAAGGCTTTCCTGAAAACGTACACGATCTTCTTCACCTAGATTAACCACAACCTTGTCTCCCGCACTCGCAACAACCACTGGAGCTTTATTCGAAAACAAACTCCGGATTATTTGGTCAACAATACTCCTGCCTAGTCGAGACAAACCTAAACTCACGAAGCTCCGAACCTATACAAAGAAATAAAAATCATCTACCACCGCGAAAAAAAAAACATAAAAAACCAAAAATAGAAAAGAAAAGTAAATGACCTCGAGGATAGATTCCTTCTTGAACTCATTTCTTCGGAACAAATGGTTGAAGTAGGCGATGGCGGAGACGGTGGTGACGGCGACGACGACCACGACGGCACTGGAATCAAGCGACGCGGAAACTACGAACCGACCGGAGCGGGACCGCTGAGGACGGGGACTCCGAAACTTAGACCTGCGTAGGAGGACACGGCCGTCACCGGGAGGCCGGAGGAGATCGTGAACGGTGGAGTTAGCACCACCGCCGCCGACGAACGAGTCTCTTCGGACGCCGCCGTACCTGTGGCGTGAGAGGAACGCGGCGGTTGGGACGAGGGTTAGGGTTCGGGAATTCGCCGCGAAGAAGCCTAAATCCATGGGGATGGGGGAAGTGAGGTTGTGGTGTAGAGGAGAAGAGGTAAAGAGTAGAAGAAGTAGAGGAAGCTCGTTATGGATGACACTGGTTTTAGTGGCCTTTAACCGCCACTTTTGGATATTGTTGCTGACGTGGCTCGTTGTTCCGTCATTTGACGGCCACGATTCTTTCCCGAATTGATCAGATAGCGCGTGTTTTTTTTACGGGGATGTGTGCTTCTCAGAGGGAATTAACGGTCAGTTAAAAGATTTTCCTTCTCCTAACGTTCCGCGCCACGTGAGTGAATTCATTTGTTATTTGATTTTTTAGTGTTATAAATTTATTGTAATCAATTAGTATTTATTTAAAAGTAAATTTATACCAAAAATTACACCATTCCCCGATTTGAACTTGAATATTTGTCAAATCTTGGCATCTTGCAAAAAAAACTATCAGTAGGCTAAAAACTCCTTGATATTTCTTTATAAAATTTGATTGCATAAGAGTCGCATTTTAATAAGTTTGAAATATTTTGGTGACCGTGACACCCACTTCGACAAATAACGTGTCACAATTTCTAGTTAGTGTAATTTAAGGACTCCTTGATATTTCTTTATAAAATTTGATTGCATAAGGGTTGCATTTTAATAAGTTTGAAATATTTTGGTGACCGTGACACCCACTTCGACAAATAACGTGTCACAATTTCTAGTTAGTGTAATTTAAGGAGTTCAGTTATAATTAATGGTTTTTCACAAAGTTAACCAATTGAGAGAAATTTTGCAAAAACGAAAATTTTGAGAGCTTAATGAGCATTGTACCAGCTGCTCGAAAGAGAACAAGAAATCTATGTTATTTATTTGGAATGCGTGGTAACGCACACTTGTTTCGTTTTCCTTATCTTATCCCAAAGTGTATAGGACAAGACAAAATGTCTCTATTTAATCAGACACTTAACAACCAAATGTCTCCATTTCCACTTAATTTTTTTTTTTTAGGAATATTTCCGCTTAGGTTTAGTTTTACACAAATCGGTTAACTCAAATCGACATGGTCAAACTGAAAGAGACGACCCCAAATAGGATCAAAATGGGCCTGGAGAGGAAACAATAATGGGCCGAGAAAAGTCCAGTTTCGCTGCTGACCAAGTCTTCAGGCACGAAACCAAAACAAATCCTACACCGGATCCTCAAGTAAACCGAAATTGGTAAACGAATTCGAAGATAGGAAAAATACGAAATCCCATGGGAATCGATAAATGTTGTTTCGTTTTATTAAAATTCAAAGGAAGAAGAATTCCTCTTCCCTTCTTGCCTTTGCATTGCACCCCTTCGCTGGTGGCCTTTCCCTGTGTTAGGCCACCACCGATTCCCGAAAAAATAATCCAAATCTATACATTTATATTTATATTTAAAAAATCAATTACCAACCTTCTGTAGAATTTTTTAATTATCCACCTCTTTGGATTTTCAAAATCCAGTCTGATCCTTATCAAATAACCTAATTTTCAGATTTCGAAGAGGGAGGATCAGATCGGAGACCACCACCCCTTCTTAAATTTGAGGGGGTGGAATTTATTTTTTTCATTGATTTTATATTTCTCTTTCATGTCAAGCATGTTGGGATCAATTATCTCAAGAGCCCTCATGTAAGAAATATATTTTCCATTTCTTTAAGAGTTTCTATTCCATTGTGTTCGGTATTGGTGAGCGAATTGATTAATTATTTGTGTATGTGGGTTTTTTTCCTGATCAGTATGGTTTTTGGGTATGCCTATCCTGCTTATGAGTGTTACAAGGTAGTTGAATTGAATAAACCCAAATTGGAGCAACTAGTCTTCTGGTGCCAATACTGGTATGGAATTAAAGTCTTCTATATGATTTTCTATCATGTTACTTACATCTTCAATGACTTTTTACCGTACAATTTAGTTATATTTATGTTTATTCATTCTATCACTATAATCTTGTTAATATATCTTACAATCATATGTGTCAATCCGGAATGGATTTTTTTTTTTTTACGATTTTCCCACTTTTGTAATGAAATTTATCTTCTCATAATGTCAGCATAAATGTGAAGGAATGATGTGTTTATGATATATTCCTTTTTATTTCATAGGATTTTGGTCGCAATGATAACAATATGTGAGAGATTTGGCGACACTTTCATCTCATGGTATGTGATCGTGATCAAAAATTTAACTCTCTCCTTCTATTCACTGTTTACATCTTAATGTCGCGATCGAGTTACAAAAATTAGGGCAACATCTTCGAATTGAATGTAAATGTACTTCCACTTATGAGTTGTGATTCATATGCTATTGGTATTTTTTTTTTGTCCTTTGGAAGGTTACCCTTTTACAATGAAGCAAAGTTGGCGTTGTTTATCTACCTTTGGCATCCAAGTACAAAAGTAAGACCTCAAAAACGTACTCAAGCTTGTAATAATTCCTCGTCATTAATACAAGGAACTTATCTGTTTATCTGTACCTTGTTGCTGCAATTTGTTACAGGGCACAACATACATCTACAATAACTTTTTCCAGCCGCTTGTTGCCGAACACGAAGCAGAAATCGACCGTAACTTGCTGGAACTTAAGGTGAATTCAAAGGGAATTGCTCTCAAATACATTGTTTTGGCAATGAATTTTGGACAGAAAAGGTTTTTCGAGATTCTGCAGTACGTTTCTACTCAATCCGCTTTGCTTCCCCGTGAAAACTTTAGACAGAAGGTACAATGACTTGTTGCATTTCAAAAAATTATGGTGTGGCTTTAATCATACTTGGTTCTTAATAACATATTAACTTTCTATTATAGAAGGAAGAATCAAATGCTGCAACGGCTAAAAACCCAAATTCGGACCAGGAAACTAAGCAGTTCGAGAAGTTTGATTCTCCTCTGGCAAGGGCAGCATCGTATAAGAAGTTAAAAGGGACAACGTCGTCAAGTGATACAGACGATGAGAGTTCAAGCCCAAAGGTTGTGGTGGGTTCCCTTAAAAAGAAACTTTCGGACCCTTCCGTTGAAAATGTCGCCCATAAAGATGACATTCATCATCGTCGCAGGGGAAAATGGCATCTGTTCCAGAGTGAGTGAGTGAAGGAGCTTGTTGTTGGTTTATCAAACTCTTAATGTAAAGTGGCACTAAACTTTGTATTATGGTTAAGTAATTATTTTGCAGAAGGGGAAATTTTTTATTCTAACTGCAAAAGAGCAAATAGAAAGTCAGAAGACTAATCTCTAGCTAAATTTACATGCAGGTCACGTGATAATTTGTCACGTAGGAGAGTAGAAATAGAACATGATAGAGGTTGCGTTTACCAAAAAAAAAAACCAAAAATATTCTCACCAAATAAAAAACGAATAACACTGAATTTTGAACAAATGGAAAAATAATTATATATTTCAAAATGGATAGAAAAAATATTATATATTTTGCAAAATGAAAATAACTTCAAAAATTATTGTATTTTTAAATATTAATCGATCAGTCAGTCATTGCCTTCACGCCCTCTCCTACCTTATGGTACGGGACCTTTCATTGAAGATAAAATTTAAATAGTGGAGTTACACTTGTAAAAACAGCAAATGCATCTAAGTATTTAGTAAGAGGTCTATAAATGTAGAATAATTTTTTTTTCAAAAAGAACTCAATGTACTCAATCTTAATCTGTCAGATAAAAAAATATAATACCTGGCATAACCGAAAATCTTAATTTTCTGGGTTAACGGACTTTTGTTTATGAACCATATTACTTAGATTCTTCCAATGTTAGACTTAATTTAAAAATGAATATCGCAATAACTTTTTTTTTAACTCGTATAAAGTTAACATAGACATTATTTCTTACATGTTGTTCAAATTTTACTTAATTTATTTAAAAATAATGTCACTCTTTAAGAATACTAATGTGAAAGCCACATTTTAAATATAGATAGAAATTCATAAAAAAGTTCATTAGCCCAGAATAGTAAGATTTTTGGTTTATCTATTTGATATCTAGACTAATAGAAAATCTTTAATCTGAGCTGGTTGAAATTCTTGCTGGCAACAAGAAAAAGATTGAAATTTTAGTTGATTCGGTAATCTAATTGACTTTGAAACATTCTTACTAAATAATTGATTGTCGGGAGTCAGACATGGTCGATTCCTTTGTTTAAATTTTGTTTTTTTAATAAGGAGACCTCTATGGTTAATGGTGACGGAGTCGATACAATCATACAATCACGACAAGTGGTTTGTTTGAAGTCTAATAATTAAAATCACGTCTCACAATCGCGACAATTCAACAAATGTGACTCATGCGTGTAATTATCTTCGTCATCAATAAAAGGAACTTATTGGTACTTAATCCCTGCAATTTTTTCTGTTGATAATCAGTTAAGAGTGCTCAACATAGGTCTACAATAACCTTCTCCAACCACTTGTCACCGAACACGAAGCAGAATTCGATCGTAACTTGCTGGAACTTAAGGTGAATTCAACAGGCATTGCACTTAAATACATTGTATTGGCAATGAGTTTTGGACAGAATATTTTTCGAGATTTTGCAATACGTTTCCACTCAAGCTGCATTGCTTCCCCGTGAAAACTACAATCATCAAGTACACTCATCGTGAAACAGACGATGAGAGTCCAAGCCACACGGTGGTGGTGGACTCCTTTAAACAGAAATATTTGATGCTTCTGTCGAAAAAGTCGTCCCCAAAGACTACAATATTACAATTAATTTTATCTTTTTTCTAAGAAGTCAATGGTCCAAATATCATGTTTTGCAAAAATGAATATATTTTACTTAAAATGAAAATAAAGTACAAAAATAATTTATAATCCCAAATTTAGGCCCAATTACCTAAATTAAAATTCAACCCAAAAAACGAAATCTGGAATTGTTCCAAAGTGAGTGAGTGAAGCTTGTTATTGGATTTATCATGTAAAGCAAGCACCACCAAACTTTATATCATGTTTAAGCAATTTTTTTGAATAGCAACATATCTACAAAGAATCCTCTAAGCGTTAGTCATGAGATAAAACTAAATGCTCACGTGCGAGATCGCAGCGATCCGCCATAGAAAATAGGCCTAACCAAATAACACCAAGGCTGATCACTCAATCATCATTTAACCAGATTTAAAAATGGATAAAAAAAGTTAAGTATATTTTGAAAATGATTATAAATATACACACGCACACCAAAAATTGATAAGCATATTAATTATAAAGTTTGATTCGGCCCAAATTTTGTACGGTGACAACGAACTTTTAACTGAAAACAAAATTAAATGGCAGTAAAAACATTTAGTTATTTAGTAAGAGACCTCAAGGAACGTCGAGAGTAAGAATTTTTAAGAACTCAATCAACACAAGCTCAACTTTTTTGTATGAACAAGAATTAAGATAGTATATATCAAAAATCTCAATTTTTTGGGTTATACTTATTACTTGATCTCAATTTTACATTATTTTCTGACATGTTCCTCATATTTCACTTACTTTATTAGTATCAAACTTATAGATAACTTAGTTAGAAAATAATGTCAATTTTTAAAAAATAACGTTATTGTCACTTTTTAAAATAGTCCGATATTAGAAAAATTAAAATGATAGAGGTTCATAAAACAAAAAATCATTCACCCAAAAAATTAATATTTTTGGTTTATCCATTTGGTATACGGGTATTGGAAAAATTTACTATCAGTATATTTAAATTCTTGTTATTACGAATAAAACATAGGATTACGTCAATTCGGTAATTTAATTGAGCTTTTAATTAATTCTTTCTAAATAATTGAATTGCTTTTTTAGCGTAGACCTGTACATGCAAGCTCTTCATATTTACTAATGTTTAATGCTCTTACAAAATTAAATGCATTTTGCTGCTTTGGCAAATTGGCAGTCGGCCATGTATATAGGTGGACTCTTTTATTTGAGCATTTAAATCAGGGAATTGCTCCTGGGTGAGAATTTGGATTTTGGGGTGTCATTAGAGGCGAGAAAAAAAATCTAAAAAATCGTATAATACTCCCAATTCGAATCAAAAAATTTTGATTTCAAATTGGACAAAACAAATTTGGTTTGGTTTGGATTAGATTCGTATACAAAATTGGTTCACGGGTATAGTCTAGATCCCCTTACATAAGAACACAAAGATCTAGGTCGAGTCACAGTTTTCCAAATTAATCATGCTTTATCCTAAACTCTACTTAGCCACCTTTCTCACTAATAAAATAAATTTACCTACCAAAAAATATATCCAGGCCAGGAAATCAACCAAAAGTACAGAAAGTGGATTCCGTAGAAAATGAAAATAATTCCACCGTTGGACGAAGCAAATAACCAAATGTGACTCGTGCGTTTCTTGCTGTAGATTTTTTCTGCCGATTGTAGAGAACGAAAATTCGTTTATTTAGATTTTAATTCCATAAGGAAGCGACCCTAGACACCTGTATCGCTTAATTAATCACTTTTCTTTGCAAGAAACTTCGAAACCCTCTAAACAGAACGTTCCCGCTCTTTTGCAAAAGGTGCGACCAAATTTGGCCGTCGTTTATCAAACTCATAAACTCCTTTCGCTTCATTATTTTGCCAATATTAATAATCAACTCCCTCCAATTTTTCACGTCGTTCGCCAGTTGTGGCCTTTAATGACCTATATAATAACCCCACGTCAAATTGTTTTACCCCGGGGACGTGCCATTTGTTATAGATCCACAAACTTTCTTCCAAACGTTACCATGGAAGCAGGGGCTGGTTCCATGCAATCTCACGAGGTCAGTGCTTGTCGATCGACTTCTCCATATTGTAGTAAGTAGAAACTATTCTACAGATAGGACTCAACATACTGATTGAGATATTCTTCTTACAGGATGTGTCGGACCGAATAAGTAATTTGACCGATGACATTATAACGCGCATATTGTCTCTATTGACTATGAAGGAGGCAGCAACCACCTCTGTCCTTTCCAAGAGATGGGAGTATCTATGGTTAGATTCTTTAACTCGTCTGATATTTGACAAAGACACATTCTCTAGCATGAACTCTGATGATTTCATAAATATGGTCAACGGAGTTCTGCGCCGTTTCCAAGAGGGTATGACATTGGAGGAGTTTCGCGTGCGATTCCGTCTTAGTTCGAGGCATGAATCACACATAAACAATTGGTTTTATTTTGCACTACATATTGGGACTACCAAGGTGGAGATGAACTGTCTTAGAAAAAATCACCATGGAAGTTATTATGTCCCCATCGAATTATTCGAGAATCATGCAAATTTCTCTGCCTTGAAGGAGCTCTACTTAATAAAAGCCAACGTGGTCCACCAGGTTTTCGAAGCTATATTATCTACTTGTCCATCCCTGGAAAGCTTGATAATTGCCGATGACTATGGATTGCGTGGGGATGTAATGTGCACCGTTCCTCACATGAAGTTGAAATCCTTGACAATGGAGTGCGAGTTATTAGAGAGTTTAGTAATCAATGCACCAAATCTTCACTCGTGCGGGTACCATGCGATCACAAAGAGACATAAAAATTTTCGGCGTCCCCCACGTTTTGTGAACTTGTATATATCATACTTTTCCCTGCTACAATGTTTGACACTAGACACTGCTACGCTGTTGGTAAGAAGTATAGTATTTTCAACTTCAGTGTTTGTATATTTATATTACAATAATAAAGCTTAGTTTTTTTACAGGAAGGGAAAACTATAGCAGGCCGCTTCGTTCTTTCATTTCCGAGTCTAAAAACTCTAACTCTGATGCACCATTATGACTTTGCATACGAGCATACTGCTATAAGAATGTTGGAGGCGTCACCGGTCTTACAAAAGTTCGAGTTGCATGTAAGTATATAGTTGAGCACGTAAGTGTGTAATGGATTTGTTTTTGTACCTTTTTGTCATGTTGATCTAAATTTTGATGCGCAAGACACAACATTATGGTATGCTATAACAGTTACGATATATTCGAATCCAAAAAGTCTTTTCCTAATTCGTTCGATGGTTTTGCTTTTTCTTGCAGCTTGATGGTTCCCATATGATAATTTTCGGGGCCCTACGGGACATGATTCCTATGTCTCGGCACCAAAATCTCAAAAAGATTATATTTTCTGGATTCCTGAGTTTTCCGTATGACATGAGTTTCTTAAGGTTCATTGTTAATCATGCAACAGTTTTGGAGTCCATTGAATTGACAACAAATTATGCCAAGTACTACGAGATAGACAGGGATGGATCATACAAACAGTCATTTCGAAATAACAAACTCATCTACAATCGCGAAGAATATTTTGAGGACCTCCGCGAGGATCTCAGCTACATGTTTCCTTCGAAGATTTCGTGCATATTGTTGGACAACTACTAACTCTGGAATCCAATCTCTTTGGAAAGAGTTTTTTCGTTTAGTTGTCTGTATCTGATGTTGTCCAATTTCTCGTTTGTTTTGACTAGCATTTATGTCATGTGTAGCACCTTCCGAGGGTACCATCAAATAATTGTAAACTTTTTATGAGAATTACATCTTTTAATCTTGAATAATGGAGGCTGCTTAGAGCAAATTTACCATTTGTACAACATTGTAAACTTCAATCATTGACTACTGATTCTGTCCTCAAGTGGCACATAATTTTTGGACGAGATGAGAGTAAAGAAATCTTATTTGGGTTTTTTTTTCAAATAATGTTGAGCAATTTGTCCAGTTCGTTCTCATGTCAATATCATCTTGAACAAGCACAGCTTTCATGGCTAACTGGTTGCTCGAAGGCTTGTGAAAGAAAACGCTGTCTGTTTCTTGGCGATGGGAGGGTTTGGGAGGTTTCATCACTTATGTGTCATCTATTTACAAATTTTCCTGACCAAAATTAACCAGAATAACCACATACAATGTATAATAATTATAGAAAATATTGCCCCAGAAAAAGTCCCTACCAAAGTTGCAAACCTTTCACCCCGTTGACTACACAAACCTCGTTCAAAATGAGGGATTAAAAAATCAAACCAGTTCAGGTTCTCTGCTCCCTCTCGCTTGGTACCTTTCTGGGGACACCATCAAATTATTGAATACTTTTTTTTAGAAGTCATCGTAAACTTGAATCATGAAAGCTACTTAGAGGAAACTCACCATTTATTCTGCTGGCGGAGCTAAAAAAATCCGTGGAGGAGTAAGTTTGTGGAAGAAGAAGACGATGGGAGAAGGAGAACGAGGAGACAAGAACTTTGACTGGAAGATGATGAGATTGAGAGAGTTTTTGGAATTTAAGAAAAAGGATAGGAGGGAGAGATAGTGGGTCACGTGGGTGGGCTATTAGATAATCCCAAGGGTCTAGACTTAGTAATCTTTTGAGTTCAGTTTTAATACAACACCAAGAAGGTGCCCAAAGAAAACTTAACCAAGATAGTTTGTCCCATCGAGCCCTCGAGACCAAGTCCATAATTTTGGTCGTGAGGTTGGACAAAACTCTAGCCCAAGTTATGGCCTCTTTAAGGGCGGCAATAAGGGTGAAGATTGGGTTCACGCAGCAACGATTTCCGTGTCACGACAAAATAATGTTTTCTGGTTTCACAGAGTTTTGCTAATGACATACGTCTCTTGAAGTTCATACTTGAGCACACACTGTGCTAGGGAGCATCAACATAACTACAAATTTTGTCAGGTACATCACCTACGTGTCCCTTGATAAAGTCTGATTGCATTGCCAAAGAGTTAAATGAGAGAATGTGCACTACAGAGTTTAATTTTCTTTTTTGTAAGTAGATTAATTTATATATTTCTAAAGATTTACAGCAAAGTCCCAGGCAAAAAGCCAAGTACAGATTACAAGTTCACTCACATACATCAGAGATTCTAAATACAATATAAGTTCATGATGTCCTAAATCTAATATGGATGGTCATCGGAGCCGCTCGTAGGATCGGGTGAGAATAGTATGGGTGAACGATTGCATTGTACAAATTTTCTCAAAGAGTGGCACGATAGATAGATATTAAACCATCACATTCATAGTCATGGTTCCTTGTATTAACACATCATTGTAAAATTGAATCATGGGAGCTACTTAGAAGATTTACCATATCCTATTCCGAATTAGTTATTTTTCAAATTTATAAAAACCATAAATACGTCGAATCTTCCATATCTATCAAACAGGTACCAAGAAAAAAGGTAAAGAAATTCCATGCTCCCCAACCAAAAAGAATTAGAAAAAAACAGAACCAACTCATGGCTCACAAATAACGGTACCGTTTCTTCTCTTTATTTTGCCATCTGCCAGCCAAACAAAAGAAACAAACGTGATTTCTTATGACAAGGTCAAAAGTCAGCACCGTCCTATCTTTAGGAAATCCAATGGGCGCTTAGATTCAGAAAATTCGAACTGGTCTAATTTCGTAACTCTCATCCCTCCCTGCTCTTGCCATTAAAACAACTTTTTCAAGTCGGCTAAATTTTCTAATGAATATATAACAAGTATTAATTTTAAACATTTAAATATTTTCCATACAATAGTTCCAGGTATTATTAATTAATATGTACCTCTTTGCTTCCGCGATAAACATATGTTATATAGTACATGCCCAATTAAAACCCAAAATAACAACCCCGGGCAGCCGTCCACGTCTTGTCCTCCACCTGTTCTAATTTAATGATTTTTTATAGATAGAGCAACGTGTCTTCGTCTCATCGAGTCCAACTCGAACACGCTCGAACTCTCACGCCCTCTTCTTTCTCCCATAAATTCCCCCTCCGAAGCACCTATTTTACAAAAAAATTATCCTCCCTCCCCCCATAATTAAAATCACTTATATTAAGTTGGAAAATCCAGAAATCAAAAAATACATAAAGACACGTCCCTATACTAAACTAAACTAAAGATATCCAAAAGGCAACAACAAAATCACAGGAAGCACAAGGAGTCATCGTCAAGTGGATGGAAAAGGGAAAGATGGGAGGAAAAGGGCACGAGCAGGAGCAAGTTCTGGACGGTTCAGACATAATGAAGTTGGTTGGGAACGACAAGGTGTTTGGTAGCTTCGTGGACCATAAGTTCGGGGAATTGGACAGAGACGGAGACGGACACTTGTCCTTGAAGGAGCTCCAACCCGCTGTTGCTGATATCGGCGCCGCTCTTGGCTTGCCCGCTCCGGGGTCGTCTCCTGATTCCGACCACATTTACTCCGAGGTATTACTTAAATGCACGCTCCTCCGTTCTCTCTCTATATTTATATATACATTTCGCTGGTTCCGCCCCTTTTCTCCTTCGTTTTTAGTAGACGGTAACTGGTATTCCGATTATCGGTAGATCGATTGATCAATGTTTTGAGTCTTATACAATTTTTGAATGTTTCTCAAGTTCTCAAGAACTCTTTAGGTCAACAATAGTTAAGTTACAATAATTCATTTATGAGATATCTACTTTTTTATTATTTTGATAATGGAAAATGTTGGGTAGAAAATTATGGGGTAGTTGTATAATAATAACAATTAGGAAAACAAATTCAAGTTCAATGGATACAAGCAAGCAACTAAATTAGTTGGAAATGAAGATAAAGTTTGGCTAAGTGCCAACAAGTACGTAGGGTAATTGCTGAGAAAATTATTTTAGCATAAGTAAATTTTGAGATTGATATTTGAGAACTTCATATTAAAAAAATTAGAAAATGTTGGAGAGTGTCTTAGATGAGAAGTTGCGATTGGTTTATAAAATAGCGGGAAATACCTATTTACTATTTTAAGATTTTTGGTAGGATATAATAATTCTAATATGATATTAGAACTAATGTCTCGAACGAGCTCATGAGCTCATATGCTCGCACGATCCCTGTTTGGAAAAATGAGAGGCAGTGTTGGTCCGTGCAAACTTTAGGACGGGTTTCGTTTGAGAGGACGTATTCGAGTGTCCCACATCGAAAATTGCGAGTGTGAGATGAAATTGGTTTTTTAGGTGGGAAGATCCACTACTTAGTACCTTAAAATTTTGGGGGAGATATCAAAATTGTTGTAAAAAAAATTGCCATATATAAAAAAATTCATTCAACTTGAATTTGTATTAATTTATATGCTGAATAAAAATTTTCTTGGCTTCAAGGGTAGAACACAAATTTTGTGGATACAAATTGTTTGAAACTACATATACTTTTCATTGCGTTTTAGGTGGATAGAAATACTTGGTTAATTAATTAGGATCAAATAATCATATTTTATCTCATTTATTCCGGTCTATTACTAAGCTAAACTCTGGGAAATTTCTCTATCGTGCCACTCATAAATCGACACAAGATATACCTAATTATTGAATGCCTTTGAGCATAGTGATCAACTTAAAATCATCTGCCCAACTATGGACAGATTGGTAAATAGCATTGGTCAACTTTCCACGTGGGCTAGCCATTTAGGGGGTATGTTGTAGGATGAGTCGTGAAAGTTCGGATTAGAGAATCTTCGACGTTGCGTATCCCTGTCCTAGACTACTAGTGCAACATTTAGCTGATGGGGGTTATTTTGACTTCGCAGCACAAGATGACGTTAAAGCTAGCCACACTATTTTTTTAGTTCATAATTTCTATTATACCGCCAACCGAATTCTAATCCAACCAATAAGAAACCGTTAAAATTCTTGTCGTTAAAGGTAGTCACCCTCTGTCCTTGATTTCCACTTCTAGCCAGAACCTGACACGTGTCTCATGTATTGGTCGGCCGACTAAAATTTCGTGATGATTATTTTACAATTATATTATTGTATATTTGATGGTTATGAATATTGATACATATATGATTTATCAGAAAATGACTCGTAAAGAGTGTTGGTTTTTTAGGATAAAATTCCAACCAATATAAGTTCGATTCCATGAATAGGATATTGGTTAAACTTTTTTGATTGATAAGTTTGCAGGTGTGTATGATTGATTATTCAGAGAAAGCCCAGTTTTAGAATAAATATTAAATATTTGAAATTTCAAACTCACCAATTTTTTTAGAGAATATAATTTGGTGGCTGCTGTTGTTAAGACTTTTATCTCGCGGACTTTAACAATGGAAGGGAAATGCAGCACGTCACATAATTTTCTCGTCTTCCTCTCCTCGTGGAGAACATCTCGTTGTTATTCAAACCGTGCTCGTTGTTGTGGATCTAAAAGCTCGTACTAAAAACAAAGCAAATCATATTTTTTTTTACCTTCATGTTGTCTTTGGGTTATCTACCAAAAAATATTTATCCTTTGTGTTATGTAATACATATTGGAGAATGAACATTGAAAAGCAACCACAATGCGTACAAGTTTCAAAAAGTGATTAGTCTCCAATGATGACGTTTGCGATTGGTGTAAAAAGTTACGGCTACCTACTATCACCTATATTTAATTAATTTTTTTTGGTGTAAACCTATATTTAATTAATTAAAGGTTAACATCTCCAATTCTAACCAATATCCATTGATTTGACCATAATGGTTGACTCTCGATACATCAATAATTTATTCTCATATATATATGTATATATTTAGTTATATAACATGTGACAGGTTCTAAATGAGTTCACCCATGGCAAGCAAGAAAAAGTGAGCAAGTCAGAATTTAAGGAGGTGCTTTCGGACATCTTACTAGGAATGGCGGCCGGATTGAAGCGAGACCCGATCGTGATCCTCCGTATAGAAGGTGATGACTTGTTGGAGTTCATAAACGGTCCAAGCTACGACGCAGAGATGGCTTCCATATTCTCCCAATTGGATTCGCAAGACAAATCTCTTCAGGGTTGCATCGTACAGGCCTCGGGAAAACTCACTGTTGATTTAGGAATGCCTCCTATTTCTGATTCCTGGGTAATTATATTCTCAACTGACACAAACACTAAACTGGTCGGTGCAAATGTTGGTTCAGTCAAATTATTCTTAAATTTTTGACGTAGGTGTGGGACAATAT
The DNA here is from genome assembly GCA_012979155.1 of Hypericum perforatum. Classification (NCBI taxonomy): domain Eukaryota; kingdom Viridiplantae; phylum Streptophyta; class Magnoliopsida; order Malpighiales; family Hypericaceae; genus Hypericum; species Hypericum perforatum. Next base: position 13,084 of record SOPF01027140.1, on the reverse strand, counting down.
CGTAGAACCAGCTCTGATATCATGCAAAAACCGAAATGCTTGGGCCAATTCCGCCTCTCAAGAGACATTCTTGGAGGAATTCAAGATAATGGCCGAAGCCGTCGCTCGACGTCTCAAAGAACAACCTGTGATTGTCGCTCATAGCGAGAAAACATTCGATGGAAGTGGCATCAAGAGACTCTTATCCAACAAGTTTGAATTCGACAAGGTTTGTGATCTTGTTTAATCGTTTTGTATTATCCTTCGTATAGATTTAGTCATATGAAAAAAATATGTTTACGGGGATTTATTTTTCTCTGTGATGCAGGCTCTAAATGCAGCCGTAGAAAGTGTGCCGAAAGACCGCCATGGGAAGATGTCGAAGGAGTACTTGCGGGTGGCGTTGGATGCAATCGCTCCATCAGCTGGACTTCCCCCATTTGGCGCAGTAGATGAGGTATACGTTGAAAATTGACATAGTTCCAATTTTGCAGTCATCATATTAGAACCAGCCATGCAAAAAAAGTATCACGTTCATGATTTTTTCGATTAGATGAGTTGATCATTCTTACATTTCGTTAAAAATATTAGTGTAGTTTGACTTTTTTTTATGATTTACTATAATCATAAACATAGATATTAATTTATATGAATGATTTTTAATAATAAAATTATTTATGTGTTCCACACTTCAAAGTAGATTACGATACTCGCACACATATTCGATAAACTGTAAATAATAAAAATATTTACTTTCTTTCACTTCATTTCTTTAACTTTTGTGAATTGATTAAAAGTTCACTTATTGCGAGGTCCTAAAATTGCTTCCCCTTCTTAACAGATGGATAAAGTCGTAGCTGATGTATTTAAGATGATGGAGGCGGATGACGGGAAACTTGTCAAGGAGGACGAATTTAAGAAGGTGCTTACTGAAATATTGGGAAGCATGATGCTCCAATTAGAAGGCAATCCCATTTCAATCACTTCCAACTCGGTGGTTCACGAGTCTATCCCCTCCCCTTCCTCACTTTTCCAGCCCACTTCAACTTCCCAAGGCACCAACAACAACTAATTAATCTCGGAGGAGCAATGAATCTTTGTCTTTAACAAAGACTGATCTTCGATATGGCTGATGTTTATTTCATAGTTGCCTTTTTAGGGAACTACAACCTTATATTGTGTATCATCACTTATTTTATAGTTGGATCCTATATAAAATTCACGACCACATATGAAAAAGCTGCATATTATACTCGTTCAAGGAAGAAGTATAATAAGATCGTACAGTTACAATGACATACAACAATACAAGATTCACAAAATATAGTTAATAATAAATTATTAGCCAAACACTAGACAATTTGGACCAAAAACATAAATTTCATAAACCAAACCTGTACGTATTATTGTACACTTTTTTAATATCACTCGTCTCTCGGTATGGTAATGTTAAATTAAAGATATGGTAAAAAAACGAAAGCACGTAAGGGTCCAATCGAAAAGAAAAAAAATCAATGCAGGGCACAAACATCGAACAAGATTGAGGCCCACCCATTCCATTCATACCAAACCAGACCCTTAATCGTAATTGATATAAAAACGACTGTTGCATACACTCCCAACGATCATTACCCCACACAGCCGGCAAATTCAGTTCCTTAAACCGAGTCCAATCAGAGGCCACGAATATGTATCACCTTAGCTTAAACATATGCTCTCCGTGATATTGTATCTCTTTCCTCTGACATTATGTGCCTCTTGGCTTGGGATCTGATTCAAACTTATGAATAAATGAGGCTTCCATATGATTATGCCAAGCAGGAAATCCGAGTAAATCTGACATGAAGAAGGTAGGAGGCAAATGACTGAAGGTAGCTTATAGCTTCTTTATTTCTAGTTTATGCTCAAGGAATGAAGAAATTGCATTGTGGACGTGTTTGCTTTTTTTTTTTTGAAATGTTAATTTTTACACGGTGTTAGAATTTGAACTTTCTTAAAATTTACTAAGTCAAGTGTTGTTGGGTTACAAACTTTTTTACGAAGTCCTGAAATGCTTGCTTAGAGAGCAGAGAGTTTTGAATTGAGATACGACTAGGCATATAACAAGCTAATTAGAGTTTCCATAATTCTCTTAATTAGGTCAATAAATAATATGTAGTAATTAACTTCATATTTCTTTAGAAATTAAGCAGACTTGGATCTCCTAAATGATGGATAACCCGATAATAGTTCAATTAGAAAATAAATTAATATAACTATATTCAAATATAATAAAATTTCCTTGACATTGCTATGGAGCTTATTAAATACTTGTTACAATTTTGTTGATTGCTTATTTTGAACTTGTTAAATTATTCTTTGGAAACGTAAGCTGGAGTTTTATGTATTTATTTGATTTTTTAATACTATAATGAAAAAAATGACATAATTGTGTTCCAATTAGTAGACGATAAAATTTTTGAACCGTTCTTTACAATCTTGCTGATTTAGATCGACAATACTTTGTAGTCGCGAAAAATTTAACTAGTGAACTGTGAATGTACAGAATTACACTTCAACTTTACTGGTGTTGTTGTAATATGCATGGAAAATCCAACTAAACTCCTTTCGAAAAAAATTGAATTATAGAGCTCCGTATCTTTTTGATTGGGCGAATAAATTTGTTTTGATTTTCTTCAGATTTACTATTCATTAAAGGAATGTTTTCATTTAATTTCCAAAAGAGCTTTTAATATAATTGGAAGAGTCGTGAGACAATTTCTTTATATTTTTTTATAACAAACTTCTTAGTTTTTTTTAGAAATCAAAGAATAAAATATCCGCTAATTTTTATTAATCATTTATTAGGAACAATTGTTTTAGTAAGATGCGCAAAGTATCATGACATTTGCCAGAGAAACATGTCAAATGGAGTTTTTTGGTGATTACACCAGAATAAATAATTCAGAAGTGACCCTTTTGCACCCAGAGGTGACCCACGTTAATGGAGTTTTTGGGTGATAACACCAGAATAAATAATTCAGATTGAGTAAATTAGAATATTAATTATTTTTTGGAAAATATTTAATTTTTTTCTTCTCAATAGAAAATTTACGACCTTTATATTCAATAGAAAAAAATGAATATTTTTTGTGACTCAATCTTTTATTTTTAACGGCCAATTAATAAAAGCCAAATGACAGAAATTGTTATAGCTTAATCTTGTGCTGTAGCCAAGAGGAAAACTTTAGTTGTTCATGCATTTAGCACCTTCTTGGGTGGGCCAAGTACCACTTCCATTAGAAAAGTAAATTTAGTTTTGAAAAAGAACTTTTTAACAGCATCACCCATTTCGGAATCCATTGTTGTGTAACAATGGATTTGTTTACAAGAAGTCAACATTCTCATTGTGAGATAATTTTTCTTTGTCAAAAGAAATTACAAAGTTTGAGTTTTAACACATTTTAATAGGATATTTTGAATATTTAAAATCTTAATTTTAATATTTGTATTTAAATATAAAATATTTATTCAAGTTATCCAAATCCAAATCCAAAAAACTTTGGTTATCGAATACGAATTTTGAATTTTTTGCTCACCCTTAGCATGAACAACATGCAATTGACTAATTAATTATTTCACTATGCTTTGTGTTCTACTTACTACATCATGCGACTTATATAAAATAGAAACAACTGTAACACTTGAACGTTAGAAATAGTCAACAGTAAACGTAACCAAAGCATGTGCAAATAGTGGCTAATTAATTTATTATCTATAGCCAAAATATATGTAGATAAACGAAATAAAGAAATCTAATCCAACTTTTGCCATAGTCATGATGTAAAAATTTTATAAAAAAAATTGCTTCTCTGTGTTTTATATTCTCTTAGACTAATTATATGCATTTTATATATAATTCATGCTTTATTGCAAACACTGAACATCAGAGAGAACAAATATGCAATCATAATATTGAATTTAATCATCTTGCTCTATGTTACATATCGAATATTGAAAATAAAAATAAGGAATAGCGTTTAAATTATTTTTTTTCCGATATATGATGTACTCTATAAGACGTAAATCAATTTACCTTATATTTGATGATTTCTCTCGATTCTATTTAGTTCCTTCTTATTCTTCCTTGTAAGTTTTAATGCGCCAAAAAAAATTATTTATAGTACACACTTATATAAAATATGAATTGCAATTATGATTAAGGTAACACAATAATTTATATTATAACACCAAATATCTATAAGAAAAATTAGAAAAATCTAAAATAGAGTTCCCAAAAGAAAAGGACATTTTAATCAGGAATGGCAACCAAAAATTCACTGCTTTAACTCTAAGATACATTAATGTCATAATTTATAACTCTGATTTTCGTGATTTTGCTGTGCTTGGATTTTTTTTTACATGCGCTATAACTCTCTCTTATCCCATTGTACATTATAAAAGCATAAGACTTTAAGAATCAACTGTAGATCCTAATAACCTTGGCTTTAACATGTTGGCCAGAGAAAAAGACGCCACTAAGCATATATCAAAGACTTAATGAATATAGTTCAAATTTTAAACCAAATTTGAAATAATCTAGTATAATGGACATTATATTGTTTATTTTCGTTTTAATCATCCAAACACCACTCAAGAAAAAAAAAGTCCCATTGTTGCAAAATGATTTAACGCCTTTTATCACATAGCTCAATTTACATAACAAAATCATCATGCGAAGAATATTGTGCATATAATTGTCTCATTTATATAAAAATAATAACATACAAACAATAGGGTGATAAGTGAAACTTCTATACATATACCAAAAGTAACAGAACTAACAATAAACATCTCCACATTTGAAATTATGATAACACTTACATAAGACTTGCGAATTCTATATCATAAAACTATAAACAAAATAACTTAAAATATAATAATCTATAAGATTATCTAGTGACTACGAATAATAATTGACTAACCTATCACTTGACGTTACTCTGAATTCAGTTACGATCTTTGTAACAAGGGTTATTAGACTATCGAAGCAACAAAAATTGCCTTTTTGTTGCAACACATTCTACACTAAATAGAATGATGTTTAATAAATTAAATATGACAAAGGAGGGGAAACTTTTCATCTTATCGAGAGTATCTTTTGGATGAATACCATAACTTTTTGGATATCCAAATAATTTTTGTTATTTATTATAATAGTTTAGAGACTCGAATTCCATATGTTAAATTTTGGTGAAAACACATTAATCAAAGATAAAAAAAATAGTCATGATCCTCCCTACATACTACGAATGTTGGGTTTATATACACAACACTTACAGATAACTAGGAGGGTAATAAACAGAAGCACTAATCAACCCCACATACTAAGAAAATAGCTTGAAATTTTACGCATAACGAAGACCTTAATAAATAGAACTAATACTAATAAAGCCCACACACAACGAAATAACATAAAACCCATCAACTTATCTTCACTTGAGGTAACCGCGGACCTTGTACTTTGTTTGGGTTACGACTTGCTTACCCAGTCTCTGTGCTACCCATTCAATTGATGATCCTCCCCATCCAGAAACACCTAGGAGGTTCCAAACTGCAGTCTTCAATTATCACCTTGAGCGCTTCTGCCTCTGCCGATGTGGAGAGAGTGACCAATTCATGGTTGTTCAAGACCTCAGCCAACGATTTCGTAAGTTGAGCCATCTTCACATTGAGTTGCTCAAGCACCTTCTTCTATTTCTCAGCTGCCATTTCTTCCATTATGTTGTGTAGGACTTCCTAAGCAGGTTAACATGTAGACTTAAATCTATGCAACTTGCACACTTAATGATAGAGATATTTAAACCTCATTGCCCATTTTGTTGGAACATATTCTACACTAAAAAATGATGTTTAGTAAATAATATGACCACACTAAAGGAGGGGTAATAATTTTATCTTATCAAAAGTGTCTTTTAGATGAATACCGTAACTTTTTGGATATCCAAATAATTTTTTATTATTTATTTTTATAGTTTAGAGACTCAAATTGTATGTGTTAAATTTTTGTTGTCCAACTTGTTTTATATATCTTCTTTGAAAAATTAAACATTTGGAGTTTTTTCTTTCAAATTAAAATACATGATTATAAAAATAAACAAATCATACTTGGTTTACTATAAAAGTTAGGCCAAAAGTTTTGTCTCATGATTCACGTGATCACAAGCAAGATACTAATGATGTGGGATTTCAAATAATGTAGATATTAGTGATGATCCAATAATTGTCCATATGGTCTTTGTTTTTCTCAACATATATTAATGTACACATTAATGAAGATCCAATATGTAAACTTTAATCAAACATTTCAAAATAACATTAGTAACATGTTTTTCTCCATGTCCATGTTCACACATGATAAAAATATGAACAAATTATACTTGGTTCGCTCGTGGTTAAATCATAATGTAAAATAAAAATTATGATACTATTAATGTGTTTACTATGAAAGTTAGGCCAAAAGTTTTGTCTTATGATTCACATGATTACAACCAAGATATTAATTATGTGGTGTTTCAAAATACTTTTGCACTAATAATATATATTTTTCACATTAATCAAAGTTCACTTAATCAAATTGAATACAACAAATTGATGGCTTGTAAGATTTGTAACGATGAAAATACATTAATCAAAATTTACTTAAAAAGAGCCCTTGAATAAGAAAACCAAAATTGACCTTGAAAAAATTCACAAGTATAAAATCTAAAAATTAACAGCTTTGCAATCATGACAACTATTGTACTTTGATGAGTCAAAAATGGAGAAAATACTAAATAATAAGAATTGAGGCTAGCAAGAGAAAATAGTCACAGTAGTTTACATACCACTCATTATATAACTATAATCTTCTTTTTTAAATTATACATAAATTCTATTAATAAATTTTTTGGCAAAAAATGATATTATACAAATAATTTTTGACACGCAACTCTACTTTTTCAACATGATAAAATCAACATAGAAAAAAAATCAAAATAGACACAAAATTAAGTGTTTATATTAAAATTAATGTGTAAATGGAATACTATAGACAATTAACTTATTCTTCAAGTGATTATGAGTGTAAACAAAATTGTTGAGTGAAATTTAAATATTATAAGCAGATATACTTTAGTGTCATCGGTGTTTTCAAATTATATATTGAACTATTACTTATTCAATTGGAATAAAAAAAATTGAATTTACACAAAAGAATTAGGGGATAAAGAAAGAATAATGGAGAGAAGAGACAACATCATAAAAAGAGAAAAAGTTTGCAACAACAAAATAAAAAGAGAGGAAAGATATAATGTTCTACAATGCCTCATATGCAGGAAGTCCACGGTCGTACTATACGAAAGAACCCAAAAAAATGATTGTAATGAGTGTGAGATTGGACCATAGAAAGAGAGAGACATTCCAAAAAAAAGAGAAAAAAGACATAAAGAGAACCAACCTCATCTTCAGTTATTGGCTGGAAGTCCATCGATAAATAGTGGAGGGTAGGGGGAGGGGGAGGGAGAGCGAGAGCAAGAGCAAGGGGGAGAGGGAGGGAGAGCGAGAGCAAAGGTGAGGGGGAGCGAGAGCAAAGGTGAGTGAGAGGGATAGAGAGAGCGAGAGCAAATGTGATGGGGGAGGGAGCAAAGGTGAGGGAGAGTGAGAGCGAGAGCAAAGGTGATGGGTAGGGGAGCAAAGGTATACAATAAATAGAAGTGACTGATGGCCAGCCTGTAATGAGGGCTGAGCTGCCCCTAACATATTTTTTTTGCTCTTTTTTTATCAACTAATATTTTAATATCAATAATTGGAGATTAACGAAACAGAGACCACCCTAAGTAAGTGATTAAAAGTTTGGATGTGAATCACTATAATACACTTAAGTGTTCAATAATGGAATTAGTCAATTATGGTAATAAATATTAGACGAATTCAGTTGGTAGATAAGTGGGAATAATAGTGTTTCATTAGAACTGAAATTATAAGTTAATAGTTACCTCAAAAAAATTAGAAGTTAATAGGAGTCTATTGGTTGAGGAAAATTGACAAATTCATGCTCAGATATCTTTCATATATATTGGCGAAACATGGGTAAGAAAAAACAATCAAATAGATAACAAAAAGAAGGGATAAAGAATAAGAAGATGCGAGCAAGGAACAGCAGATATATAAAATATAAATCACCCCTGGGTAATTTGATTTCGATTATGTTCACCATCGTTGTTGAGGTTAAAAAACTTGGGCAACCCGCACAGCTATTCATGACCTCGAACGAAAAATAACATATATGATAATTCGCGGTTATATATTTCTCCTTGAAAATAGTTATGTTTTCCTAAAATCAAATCCCCAAATTGTTATGTCAAAGATTGTAAACCATACCATTTTAGCCATGTTATCGTGAATAAGATCCATCCACAGTTCTAACAAACTCTTAACATTTGAATAGCAACACCAAGAGATTCTTAACTTTCAAATAAAATAATTCTAAATTTTGCTTGAGAATTAAAAAAAATTTCCCAAGCTACTAATAATATGATGATTGAGTAACTATAGTTTGGACAAGAAATTCAATCTCATTTATTGAAAGTATAATACTGTTCCCCGATTTTTTTCATCAATTAAAAATTTTAGACATTTGGTCTCCTGAATTAATAAGTTAAATGAATATCTAGACATTATAAAAACTTGCCCTCACCAAAGAAACAACGGTAGCCCGATTGAACTATCAGTCTTGGAAATGGTCCCGATATTTCTTGCTCATGCAGATCGTTCCATTCCACAATGTACATTTTTTCACTGGTACATCGTCCGTAGCAATTTGCTCAGTCCTTGGGGAGATTTAATATTCTCTTTTATCACATTCTGGACCAATGTGTTATTATTTTATTTTTTTTCAATCGGAGTATCTCAAAGCCAATGCTTCCAAAATTGATGGACGTATCACATTCATCATTTTGTAGTGTTCCATATCAAAACCCTTGGCGTTCCCGGGACATGCATCTTGTAAAGCTAGCTAGGAACAAACCAAACAATTAAGATATAGCTGGTGACTAGACGTTAGTGTAAAATTTAACTTTAAAATAATATAGCGAGTACTTCTATTATCGTATTTTTCGTTAATTTATTTGATATTTGATTATTATTTAAGTCATGTAATTCAGATTTGAGTAGGAAATAAATATTTAGTAGAAATAATTAGTTAAAATACAGATTCATGACTTTCGAACAAAATAATTCTAAATTTTGCTCGAGAATGAAAATAAAAGAAAGAGTACATGATTAATGTAGATTCATCATCCACATCACACAAAGAACACAAGCAGTCGCAATAATCAAGCGTTCCTCTCCGAATAAGGCTCTCTTGTCAACAATATGCCGTGGAATGCAACCCACATAAAAACACTATCTGTTCCAGGACCAAGACCAAACACCATTGATCCAAAACCCACAACTTGCAATCTTCGGATCCTGTAGCATCGACATTGTGAAAAGCCTCGGAAATCTTTCAACTAGCGCTCTACCATCAAGTCACTCATCCGTACAGAAGAATATACGGTTTCCCTTTCCGAGTTTGATCATTAGACCATTTACAAAACTATTCCGAACCTTTGGCTGAAAGTGAGCAGATGTCGGCCCAAAATGAAGAACCACGAGCACTTGGGTAAGCTGTTATCGAGGAGGGAGTAAAACCATCTTTCAGGAAAATGTGAATTATACGTTGCCCTGTTTTACTATAAGAGTACGACTCCACGTAAGTCAACTTTAAAACACGACAACAACACTTTTTTTTTTAAGTGTAGCCATTGTCCCGGTTCAAAACAAAATAGATTTCTGATTGTTAACTTGGTTTAAAAAATCCAAATAAATTGAACCGCTACTGTCAACCACTTTATGGAATCCCAATGTGCCTCCCACAATGTGCCTCCAATTAAAACCGAGAGCCCAAACATCAAACATGATTGACGTTCATACCTCGGTACCCAACGCGATCTGTAATCATAATTGATCTAAACTCTAAAGTGTGTCGTTTCATATATTCTAGAAATCATAGGACAAGCCGTCGGCAAGTCCAATTCCTTGGACTGGGTTCGCAAATATCACAGTTAACCAAAAAAAAAAAAACTTGTTTTAACGATATAAATGATTTTTGAGATGGGCGAGTGACATATATTATTCCTGGTCATGATAAAATGTACACATAAAAAACTTTATTTAACTTTTTATTATTGTTGTATGAGTTTTAATATTATCTAGTTATATCGGAGGGATGTTATTTATGGGGCATACATGCAACAATCATTTGATTATTTGAAATTGTTATTATTTTTTCAAGAAATTAAGTGGGGCATAATTACACCAGTTTTTCCTTGAAAATATGTATTATCTAAATATCTATTGAAAGATGTTCGAAGGATCATATCAAGTATCATATGAAGTATTACACAAATCTACCGTCTTGGCTATTTTCATTGGTGCAAATTCACATGATTCTAAAAACAATTGCGGCTATAATAACATAACTTTGCTGTATTTCCTTCCCGCTCCTTCCTTACTATTACCGAATTTTTTGGATTGTCACTTTTAATAAGAACATCTTCTTTGTTACGAAGAATACGATATAGTACACCTTCTCAGTCTTGGCTCCATTGATTTTCCCCTTTATTGCGTAATCTTTACGAATAGTAAATTCTTCTCCAATTGAATACAATCTGTAAAAATTGTAAACTAAATATGTAATCTTTACGACTTCAAATTAGTTGTTGTTAATAGTGTCGATAATTTGTACGATAAAATAACTAAAACTTGTATGATAATTTGATTGGTAATTTTTACATTTATAAATAAATTGAATTACAAATGTTCTAAAGAAACTGAGATTCTTCACACAAAACTTCGTATCGAATTGCAAATATTCGATAAGGATAAAATTTGAACCGTACCAATCGACAATTTCATTATTTTTCTTTACAAATTAAAATATGTAAAAATTACAAAGTAAACTAAAAAAAGTATGAGGAGCTCGAAAGAACATCATGTGAATAAGTAAAATTGTGAGCCATATTTGATATATGTACCAGCATTTCATGATTCCTTGCCACTTTTATCACGTGCTTTCCTGTTGCCGATGGAGGTGATTAATTAAATAGTTTTTACGCGTTTTGATCCTTTTTATGGTATTTACTATTTACATACAACCACCGTCACGGATGTAAACCGTAAATTAACAAATCGTATTCTTTATTTATTTATTTTTTAAGGACGAAACTCCGGGTGAAGCTCGGCCCAGGCCCAATAACGATTTGGGTGAAACTGAAACATAGACTTAGATGATGAGCTACAAAGGCCTAAGCTTGCGAATTGTGCGTAACAAAGAAAAAGTTTTTTTTTTTAAGTTCCGTTTGCCTAGATTAATCAGTAAAATAAAGTAGTAAATAATTCTATAAAATATGACCACCGATCAAGTAGATAAAACGGTGTGATTTTTTTTAAGTCCCGTTTGCCTAGATTAATCAGTAAAATAAATTGAAAAATAATTTATTATCACCTCAACTGATGAAGCACATTTTGCTTAGCCAAAAGAAGATGAATCAAGTCTGCCACTCTTCTTTCAAAAAAAAAAAAAAAGTCTGCCACTCTTGGTTCGTAGCAGATTGGAAAGCAAAGGAAAAGAGGAAGGAAAGCCCATTTGGCCCACAAAGTGTATTAGAGATAGTGTTCTTAGATTGCGCAAAGAAGAAACTTTTCCGTACACCCTAATTGTCTCCTACAAAAGAGAATTAATTAATCAAATCAACAAACAGTGAAAGGGAAAAATTTTATTCTTACTAAAACTGTGGTGTTGTCTAGTGTCAAACACCGAAGCTGGGAAATATATGCAAAGAATTGACCAAAAACAACATCTCCCCTGCCCCCTGAGATATTCAAACTCACAAGAGACTGAGCACCCACAATAGAAATCCTAGTCATTTTATAGCAAAATGGTACAATGTCGACTTATTTGAAGTTAAAACTATTTATTGTTTGTTGTTGTGTTCAGAAGTTGAGAATGTCAAATCTTAATTTATTTATCAAGTAGAGCAACGTTGTTGTGCTTTAAAATTAAAACTTAGCAAGGAAAAACACTATTGTCTAATATTCTGTTAGTTTTTCAGCTAACTCAGAACTAAATTCAGTATTGTATGTGTGTTCGAGATATTTACATCTTTTATTTTTGGTTGGAAAACAAAGAAGTTATTTGTCTTTTTTAGGTACATGTTTATACTATAAACTCTTTCTTCGTTTTTTTCAATATATTTATTACCTATCAACATTTTATGTTAATCAGCAAAAGTGAACTACCTCTTGTCGTTAAGCACTACAATTCTTTTAAATGGTTAGAGAAATTCACTATTTAAATAACACGTACTAACTAGATAAAAAATATCTAAAAATATTTAAATGGTTGCGCCGGCACTAAACGCAAAGTCAAGCCATTCATTTATGCGTGATTCAGGGTACGGATAGAGATCGAAATGTACGCAGAACTCCTCCAACCTCATACCCTTTGGGAAGCGGTGCATAACGCCATCAATCATCTTGTCGAAAGCAAGAACATCCATATTAGAGAATGCATCTTTATCTTATTTTGTCATTATAGTATTAAAAAATCAGATGAGTAAATAAAACTCCAGCTAACGTCCGAACAATAGTTTAACAAGTTTAAAATCAGCAACCAACAAAGTTTTAAAACAAAATTTAGCAAGCAACAAATGAATGTTAAAAAAAATTATGTTTCCTAATCTTATAATGACTCACATATTTAATATCAGTTCTATTATGTATTTAACTAATTAAATTATTTATTATTTAGGAAGTCCAACACTACTCGATTTTTGCGGAATAAGCTGCTTCTTTTATTAGGGAGAATCAAAATACATCAGCCAAGCGAACAAGTTTTGAAACAAGGAAAAATACAAATGAGAACCCCCCCAAGGTAAACCCGAAGTCTCGTACGAATACGAGGTTGCAGCCGTTGGGCTCATTAAAAAATCTATCCCAGAAAAACATGTTGCAAACAGGAAAAAAATCGGGAATAGAAAAAAAA
>SOPF01027139.1:121745-139100 GCA_012979155.1 Hypericum perforatum | reverse complement strand
GTTAAACCGCACACCGACACCATTTTGTATTTGCAGTTTCCTATTTTTGCAGTGTGATTCGGTCCGGTGTGGTACAATCGCGATCATTGTTTTTCCGATTTTAAACTCAACCCTAGTGCATTGTACCATTGAAGCAAATTGCGAGCGAACGCATCACTCTCAGCTGATCGCCCATTCTTGATAAAAGTTTCCAACTGCATAGAAAGAATCATTCAATTCATGTACTTCCCAGAAGAAAAAAAATTCAATACATGTCCTCTTTTAACTTATCCGGAAGATCATCATCATTCATTTGGAGCTATAATTACTGACGTGATGTCACGCCCTTCTTATAATATAATCTATATGGTATATACATTTGTATATAATTTACTGACTGGGCGTCACTGCATGTTATTTATAATATATGTACACACATGTAAAAGATAAAGTACATTTAACCTTAACCATTTAATTAAATAACCAACAAGTTTATAGATTACCCAGTGATTTTTTAGTGAGTTAAATTTGATAGGAAGAATGTTTTAAAAAAAGTTGTCTGGATTTCAAAAAATAGTAAGTTGACTCTTACCCATCTCTGAATATTTCCCACCGCAGTTGGTAGATGTGAATTCATTTCACGCATCTCCCGTGCGATTATACCTGGCAAATATCAAAACAACTTTTGAATTGGGAATCAAAATTGCTCCATCAAATTGTCATTTTCTAACTTCTTCCCAAAAATTTTTTGTCCCGTACTCTTATTGTAATGGTGGAACAAAGAGTAAAATAGGGGTAGAATAAAACAAATATTAAGTGGGCCCAAAAAGTGGACGGAAAACAAACTTTTAGTGACAGACAAAAGATTGCATATTTTATACCAAAGATAATGATTTACAGAGAAACCATCAAACTAAAAAACATTTCAGTCAGGTTGTAAATTTTTTCAGTTTAAAAATACTTAATTAATCAGTAATATTAGCTTTGTATTAAAAAAGTATATCGGCAAGAATAGCAAGTAATTGCTCATATTGTAATTACACTAATTAGTGTTCGTAAACACATGCGCCTAAAAAAAGTCGTACTAATACATCTAAACCTAATTGCAAATGATACGGTCGTTGCATATAAAATAGTCGTTGCTTGCCGGCCCCAAATCGATTAAAACACCTACAATAATGCATTGGCTGCAATCTTGTAGGGCACTTAAGATAAAAAAAACATTGCTTGTTTGTTTTTTTTTGAAAAGAACTTTTAAGTACCATGTAGTTTGCCCAAAAATCACTTTAGTACTTTGTGGTAAAAAATCCTTAATTTGAGTCATACATCACCAAATTCACATCATTTTGGTCAGCGAGTAGCTGCCCGGATTTCGCCTCTCTAAACAACTTCAGTTTTGTCCGACGTGGCTAGCCATGTCAAATTAGGAAAAAGATATTTAAGTACCCTATGGTTTACTAAAAAAATCACTTTAGTACCTTGTAGTTAAAAACTTTTTAATCGAGTCAAACTTTAATTAATTTAAATCAATTAGGTCCATGGACAGCTACCCGAACCATCTCTATCAATTAGGTCCATGGGCGATAATGGATTTTCCCTTGCCTGCGTCGTCTAGGGTTTTTGATAAATCGAATTCCGAAACGAATAGCTTGTTCTTGTTCTCCTCATCGTCGCCTTGAGGCCTGGGCCTAGACCGAGAAAACAGGATAGTGAAGGCGAGCTTGGAGGATGTGGTTTTTGCTGTCATCGCCTCTTCTTTAGTGTCAGAGTCGAAAGCGATAGCGTCGTTGGCTTTGGGTTTGGGTTTGGTTGGTTGGTGAGCGAGTGAGCGATTTCTTCTTCATCTTTCTCTCGTCTTTGTGAATTATAGGTTTGGGGTCTGGATTCACGGATCTCAGAGAAGTTCTTGAGCACTTGTGAAGGAGTAGTGGGTAACTATCGTGCCACGGAGGAGCTACGCCAGATCGTCGTCAGTGGAGCGGTTATTCTGGCATCTGCCTGTGGACCTAATTAATTTAAATTGACTAAGGTTTGCTCGATTAAAGGGTTTTTTTACCACAGGGTACTAAAGTAATTTTTTGGTAACTGACCCGGTGATGTGGCATGATATTAAGAAAGAGAAGAAAACGTGGTATGCACAAGTGGAGAGTCAAAATCTGGGCAGCTACGCGTTGACCAAAGTGATGTGAATTTGGTGATGTATGACTTGAATTAAGAATTCTTTACCACAGGTTACTAAAGTAATTTTTGGGCAAACCACAAAGTACTTAAAAGTTCTTTCGACAAACAAATTTTCTAGTATTGTAACAAGTAATTGTGTCCAAATCATAAGAATTTATCGATATGGAGGTTGTTTCTCGACCACGTTAAATCACATTTACGTACTTTGCATATGTTGCAGCCTTTCCAGCATGCACTCAGTTCAAACTTCGCACTTGGACACACAGATCACCACCCCTACACTTACCCTGTAAAACAGACAAATAAAATATTCCGCCGCAGTGTATCGAGAACGGATCATTCACTCAGTCAGACCAATTAATTAAGCCACGTAAGCCAATCACCCGAACATAAAATATGCTTAATTTGATGTTGGTTAACAACCATTTAAATGAGAAACATATTCCAACTTAACAGAAAAATGTCTACAAACCAAGAATCGTTTAGATTAACTAGTTATGATATTCTTTTAATTTAATTAGTTTTCGAGTTTAAGTATTTAAAAATGTACTAAAAATAATATATTTGTTGAAAAAAATTTACCCCTATATACCCTACTCGAATCACCAAAATCCAACCCACTAGTGGTATAAGCCAAAACAAAAAACTTTCTTGAATTCAACAATTTTGAAACGAAATTATGTTCACATATTATTTAGATAAATTTTTAATCTTTTAAAAGTGATATCAAACTTGTATTTCAATCAATTAATTTGTCAAATATTAATTACAATTTTTAAAAGTAATATCTGATTCAAACTTCACTTAATAAGTTTGTCTAAATATTAGAAGGTATAAACTAAAAAAAATTTGGCACTCTCTTGCCACAATTGTTAGTGATAGGCATGTTCATTGACTTAATTTAAAATAGCGGCAAGCCGACAATTAGGGGGTGGCGGTTGTAGGAGAATTTCTTATAAATTCCCTGGATCATTGAGTCTGACACGAACATGAACCTTAATTACACCCAGAGTCTTCCTAAGCAAAGACAGTTAAGAGTTGGATGAATCAAGTTTCCCACCGAGCCGACCCGTCTTGGGATCAGAGGAATGGCAGCCAACGTCCAGAATGTAACTGGTAAGAAAATGATTGATTTGGTCATGAAATCTTGTCTTAACTTAATTGTTTTCTAATACAATTCGTTTGCTTACCATTAAACGTATGGATCGATTGATAGATGGTTAGTACAATTTAACTAAATGATTTAAGTTGGAACATTATAAATATAAGGGATAAAGACACTTTATCATCATGTGTTAAAACAATAAATGTTTTGCACCGTGTATTATGAAAATACTCACTTTAGTGTCATGTGTTATTTTACAAATATACGTAGCACACTCTTCTAATATCAATTTTAGTTTTTATTGATGTAGCATTCATGACAAGGCTTCAAATTGCTGACGTGGCTTGAACTAGACTATATGTCAAATAATTTTACTTGACTCGGGATACTAAATTATTTTTATAAAACGGTAACGTATCGAGATTTGATCGATTGTCTCCATAGACCAACACGAGTCTAATCAAGTGTACTTTGTCCTCATTCGTAACATTCTGGAAAACTATTCAGGGGGTCACCTACCTTAATTTACTGTCGACCATATATGCATTTAACCTTGCAGCTTTGCAGGATGTGTTCCAAAAAAAAGGTGCACCTTATTAATATGGATAATACCAATCAAATTACTTAAGTATTTTGGACAATACAAATCATATACGGGGTATCACATTCACTTCTCCTTAAATACACGACATTTTTGTCGCGCTGGATTTAGACCAGAATTTTTCTCTCTTGTAGGTGCCTTCGATCTTTGAACTACACCGTATAAGTCAAAGTTGTTCTGATATGAAATGTAACATCCTGATACTTGATCAACTATCAACATCCTTATACACACAGTCCCATTATTTTCTCAGTTGTGGGTGCATTCGATCCCTGAATCATTTATACAAATCGAGTTTGTTCTAATACCATAAATTTATCATGACCTGATAATTGATGTAAGAAATATCAGGGGTACAAAAATATCATATTCGGTATTAAACTTTATTAAATAAAGGGCAAATTACCCTCAAGTCCCTGGTCTTTACCAAAATCTTCTATTGGGTCCCTTCTTTGTCATAAATGGTTAATCAGTCCCTGTTTTATTCAAAAATATTGGTCTCGGGTCCCCACCGACCAAATTAGATTTTTTTTTATTTTTTTGTCATGTGAAATGACTATTTTACCCTTCACAAAACGACAAATTTTATCTTATTTTTGTCATTTTGTGAAGGGTAAAATAGTCATTTCACATAACAAAAAATAATAAAAAAGTCCGATTTGGTTGGTGGGGACCCGAGATCAACATTTTTGAATAAAACAGGGATTTAATACTCATTTATGACAAATGAGGGACCCAATAGGAGAATAATGTAAAGACCAGGGACCTGAGGATAATTTGCCCTTAAATAAATACCAAAATCTTTAAAATTTCTATAACATAAAAAATCTTAAATTAAAATTTGGAACCAATAATACTATGACTTCTTAATCATATATGAAGACACTTGTGATGAGTCATAAATTCAATAAGTAGATCACAAAACAAAGAACATGAAATTTGCACAACAATATCATAAATTAGAAATATCATCCATAATTATAATTATTTAAGGGAACTTTAGAGTTCACAAACTCATGACAAAATTCTCATGGTCCATTGATAAATATTCTTCTTTCTTGTAAGGGTCTAATAGGTGAAGGTATCTCCCTTTATGAGTCCAAATAGTCCACGTAGTTCTTTGTCCATTCGATCACATATCTAATGTTTATTTGATTATTACATTCTTTCCCCTTATATAAAGTTTATTCTCAAACTTACTTGTGTGGTTGAAGAGGTATGTGTACTTCTCCTTTGTTTTCGAGCTTCATTTTTTATGGTTTCTCTCTTTATATGTTTATTCTATTACACTTTGACATATTTAATTATCATCTTGTAGAGTTGTTGCAATTTGGTGTTCATTATCCTCAGTGGTACCTCTTCATAGCTCATGTCTGAGCAAACCTATATCTGAATCTCTTGCATTATCTAACTTTCTCTCGAAATGTACTTTTCACAATATAGATATATGAAATACATCATGCGTTCTAGTTAAGGTTGAAGATAAGTTAGTTAGTACACCAATTTTCCTATTCTCTTAACCAACACAAGTCTTTTTAGATCAAGACAAATCTTTTCAAACGTGCTTTATTTTCACTCATACGCACTCTAAGAAACTTTATAAGAGGTCATTCATCATAATCCTACTCCCAACCGTGTATATTTAGTTCTTTCAAGATGTGTGCCAAAAAATTGTATATTGTTGGTATTGATAGTACTAATCTAATCACCTAAGTATTTCAAACAATACAAATCATATATGGAGTATCACAAAAATATTTTTTCAGAAGAAGTCTTATCCTACAAACCCAATTTAGTCTCTCTAATCAGAGAAATGTCACTTACCTCTATCAATCTGATGCCATTGATCTTCTAGGTCGAACCACCTGGATAATTTAGAGGCTCTCCTCCTCTCGGTCTTTGACGCTTAGTCAATTTTTTTATTGAGGGCAATATTCACGACCTCAGAATATTACTAACATATGCAAACCCCACCAATCCTATGAGCTTAGGGTGACCACTGTGGGTAAGGCGGTCTACATTCTTAGGAGCGACCAATCACTTATAGTGTTGGCTGCCACTTGGAAGTCTGAAAGTCCCAAGTGGTGGAGAAAGCCCGAGGCTATAACTCCACCTCAACACTCAGAAAGATAAGTAATCTAAAATGTTCGAGAGGTCACCACCGTTGTTGGACTTAGCAAGATCAACAAAAGTAGAGATAAGTTGCGTTCGACTGTGTTTAAATTAATCAAGATGAGATTGGTGGGTTGGGATTCAACTTTGTGGGAAAAGGAGGTCAATTGGTTGTTTGGAATTTTTTAGAAGATGAGGTTGGTAGGTTGGGTTGAACTTCCTGGAAAAGAATCTGGTTAGTTAAAAACTTAGTTGAAAAAAATAAAAAAAAGGTTATTCAATTTTAATTTTAATTCTATCTAATTAATTCTATTTTTTTATTTTAGGGCTTTTCAATTTTTTATTATTAATTTTTATTAAGAAAATAAGAAGATATGAGTTTGAGTTTTGATTGAAATTTAGGGAAAGAATATGTCTTTTATGTTAGAAGTATTTGTATCATTTTACTTGATTCTTTGACAAAAAAACTCTAATTATATCAGGTATTACATAATATTATTTATGTACGAAAGTGAAAAATCATATAAAATTCACTTGGCGTAAAATCTCAAACATTATATATACAACCAATACTTTTTTAAGATAATATACAAGCCAAGGCTATTGTAAAAGAAATTTCACATTATGAGCACCATATTTTTATTTGATTTTTTTTAATATATGAATACTCATATAAAGATATGTTACCGAGGGTTGTGTATAAATTTGACACTCGTATCTATAAAAGATTTTTATAAAGATATCTTTATATGAACACTTATATAAAGATATCTATCAATAAAAATGTTCTTTTCTCACCGTGAACATAGTCATTAGGCCGAATTACGTTATATATTATGTTCGTATTCTTTGCACGATTTTGTTCGTTCATGGTGTTAGAGATTTCCTAACAAAAATATCGGTAACACCTTTTGATCCCAGAAATGCTTTATTTTACTAGAAAATTAGCTTTTATAACTGGAATAAGTATATGGTAATAATTTCAGAATTATTAAAAAAATTCAATATATTTCTTACGTCACCATGAACCAGTGCAATAACTAAATAAATGATCATTCATGTTCCAAAAAAATGATCAAAAAATGGTTGAATAACACTTTTTAATCATAGTTGTTTTGTTATAAAATTAATATTTTGTATAAATATTTTTGGGTCCAAAAAGTGGGCAAACAATTTACAAGTCAATGGAAATAGTTCCCTAAGGGGCCTCGCACGGCCACTGCCAAGAGGTAACACAAGCCCACCCTGGTCATGTATACAACTAAAAAATTATAAGGACCTTTTTCTATATGACCGACGAATCAAGCAAGTCAAACTATTTAATAGTTGTACTACGATTTATTTAAATTTTATGCACGCATCAGGATTCTGTGTCCAAGTCAGCATCAATAATTACCGATTACACTTGTTCTTACATGATAAAATATTTTGAATTTGTACTAATAATAACACAATATTATTAAATAATATTGTGTCATCTTCCAAATTTTATTCAAATTGAGTCTGAATTATTGGTGATGTGATGCAAACCCAATAAAAAACATTTACCAGTCAATCCAAATCATAAGTTGTCAGGTTTTAATTTAGTCGTTGTCAACCGCCGACAAATAAGAGATGGTGGCTGCAGAAACTGCATCTTACAAACCGACCTTGTCCGGAAATATTAATTTAATCTCAGTCTAAAGCAAGTCCGAAACAGATTCTTAACGTGTCCTAAAGCAAGCCCAGTTGGGGATTAAGATTCCAATCAACCGACCTTCTTGGGATTTAGAGGAATGACAGCTAACTTCCAGAACGCAGTCAGAGACTCCTCATTGCTTTGCACTAAGTACTTCTGCTAACTCGCTGTAACTGGATTTTGTGCAGTGCCCTAACACGACAGGTAATGGGTTAATTAAGAAGACGACTGGACGGCTCGACTGCAGTCAACCTCTCTTTTAAGATCCTCGCAATCGCGGTTATCATCAGTATTTGTCTCTGCAATAAATAAATAATTTTTCTATTGTCTAGGTGAGCATCTTATTCTGCACCTAATTTTATTCATTTTTAAAAAAATTTAATCAAATAATTTGCCTTTTTATATTCAATAGTTTATCTATTTATATCAAAAACATGATGTGTTAAATAATAAATTTGATAATTATTTATAATCCTTTTTAGATGAATTTATCCAAACATATCAAATGACTTGTTATTTAGATGGTTTATCTGACTATATCAAAAATTATATCATGTTAAATAATTAATTTGTAATTAGTTTAGATAAATTTAAACGAACATAGGCTCAAATGATTTGTCACTTATATTCAATATTTTGTTTGCTTATACCAAATAATTTACCTAATTATATTTGATGATGTCCAATTATATCAACTAATTTGCACAAATATTCGATCGTTTGTCCGGTTATATCAAATAGTATGTCATGTTAAATAATTAATTTGATAATATTTTTTGTATTTTTAGATGATTTTCTCAGATGTATCAAATAATCTGTCCAATATTAAATAATTTGTTCGATTATATCAAATGATATATTTAATTATATTAAATAGTTTATTCAACTATATTAAATAAAAATAAATATTAAATTAATATAATAAAAAGGTTCATTACTCTCTCTTTTCCAAAAAGAATGCACGTCATTTTCTTTGCCGCAAAACATAAAAAGATGCATGTGAGCCTTTATTTTTGTTTCATTCTACTCCTTGTTTGCTGTACATTGGGACACTACTGAAAAAATACATCCAGCAGATAATTGTGATTCACCCAAACATCCCCGCCCTCTTTTCTATTTTTCTTTTAATTTTATTTTCCACTTGTTGTTAGGGTGGAGGGAGGTCTTGAACCCTCTCCAATTGTGAGTCCTCTAAGACTACCCACAATTATGTGATCGTCGCGCCACCACTATAGTAGTCACGTCAGATTCGTCTCTTCACTCAGTTTTTTTTTACTATGGCGTTCTGGGCGTGCCACTGCTACAATATATCGCTACGGATCTACGTTAGTTCTGCTTCTTTTTTTAATACAAATCACTGTATTAAACTCGAATATATTTTTGAATAAATTTAAAAATATTAAAATAAATTTAAAAATGTTAAAATAAATTTCAACCTAACAAAAAATATCATTTTCGAAATAAAAAATATTACATTAAGAACATATTACATGAGAAATTAAAAAAATCAAAAAATAAAAATCATACATCTAGTGAACTATTTATTTTTTTATACAGTTCTGACAATAAAAAGCGCTTAATTTCTTTCTTGTCGATGATAAATCTTTTTCTCAAGCAAGCAAAGTTTGGAGAATAACTGTATTTTCTTGGTGTATTTTAGCTTTAGTGTTTATTTTTTTGGCCTATGTTATTTTGTCAATTCTTTTATTTTGTTTTCCTCTTGCAGTTGCAAGATGTCTAAGACTTATTGCAACAGCCAGCAATTTTTTACTTTCACTTTGCATTGATTGTAGCTCTGTAAAGAATGCATCATTGCTTGAAGTGGCTTTTTCTTTTCTTTTTGCGATTCTTTTTTTTTTCAGCATTCCGGTTAATTGGACGTGCATTAGAATAGGAGGATCGGCAAAAACTGAATAATCTCCCTCCTCTGTAGTTCATGTTCTATTAAAATTTCTACCACTCTCTATATTTTGTGGCTCCTTCGAAGAGGTGAATATTTGCTACTACATTCTAGGGTTCTACTTGGAATGTTTGTGCATGACTTCCGTAAAAACATGCAAATTAGTATAAAAAAAAGTGTGTGTTACCATATATTTCATGCGGTTCAGCCAAAATATCCGACTCGACATTTTTTCTTTGTTTTTGTTGAGATACATTACTGTATATCTCAATCCATCATGTGCACGCCTGAGACAGACATTTATAATGACTTTTCATCTGCTATATATTTCTTTGGGCTACGATCATTGAGATTTTCCATTTGACTTTTGGTCATAAAATTTTTTGATTCAAGTCCAAAGTCCTTGTCCTTTTTGATTGTTGTCAATTATTGCATCTTCACTATTTGTATATAAGAATAAATTAAGATAATGTCTTCTTTAATACTTCATATTTTAGAAATGGCTCTTTCAACTTTCTTCAAAGGAGACACATGTGGTCGTAGATTTGGCTGGGTATTAGGTGGGTTTTGTGGGTAATGAAAAAAAATTGAGAAATATATTGGGTGGGTGTGGTAGGTTTTGAGGATAATTTTATGAGTGTTGAGAGTAAATTAATTAGTTTTAACGATAATTTGGTAAATGTTGAGGGTAATTTGAAAGATTTTGACGGTAATTTGGTGTATTTTAAGAGTAATTTGATAAGTTTTGAGAGTAATTTGGCCAGGTTGGAGAATAATATGTTGGGTTTCGAGACAATTGGTGGATTTTGGTCTGACTCTAGAATTTGAGAAAGATTTTGACTGAGGTGAGATTGAGCTATATAACATTAGAAGCCAAAAAAATTGTGATTTTGGACTAAATGATCTAATATCGATCTAATCAACTTCTATTAGGATACATATCTAGAAAAAAAAACTAACAAAAATTATTATATAAAAAGATAAGAGGATTATAGAAATATGAGAGAGGAGTTTGTGAATTTGAGAAAAAATGATATGAGATTGATATCTATTTATAGAGTTTTCTTACGATTCTGAACCACACAGATTTTACAAAATTTCTAAAATATAACAATTGGATATAAAAAATTTTGTAAAATCATTAACAATATTTTAAAAAGTTCATTCGTATAAATTGATGTAAAATAGTAAAAAAATATATATTTTTAGAGTTTTTAAATTTTTTTTCCAAAAAAAAACTGACTAAGCTAAGATGTCGCGTGGCCCAATCAGGTAGGACCACGTCGGCGAGGGCACCATGTCGACGTAGTGGCATTTTTTGCTACGCAGATACGTAGTGGCACCATGCGTATCAGTGTGGACTATGGTATTGGGCGAGCCGCCACATGGCGCAGGGTGGTCACACACCCTTCTCGTATAACCTAAAAAAGTAGATAAAAATCTATAGTTTAGTTTAAATAGCAAAAGATTTGCTTAGTTTAAATAGTAAAAAAATTTATTCACTCAAAAATATGTTTAGTTTAAATTTCATGAATAAAAAAATTGTTGAGAGGAAGAGTTATCGTAAAATATGATCTGATAATTATATCGACATCAAAAGGAGTAAATGTATCAAAATATGTTAAAAATGAGTGAAGTGATTGGACTTTATCATCCATTAGTAAATGTGATGAGAAAATTTCAAAGGTTAAGTGTATTTTGTCCGCGGTTACGATCTTAGGAGTGCACGACAATGAACGGTTTTTTCGAGTATTCTAAGTAGGATGGAAGAAATGCGCATACTTGCAGGTTGGACCCTACCCTTATCCTGTGGGTCGAAGTCTATTGACTTTGACTAGTCTAAGGTAGGGTATGGGTATGAGTCTACATTTAAAGGTATCTAGGGTAAGGTATGAATCTTATGAATTTTTACCCAACCCTTACCTTTTTACCCTAATTTAGACTCTACCGTAACTATATCCTAACTAAATCAAGATTAAACCCTAATTAGACTTATTATTATTATTTATAAAATACAATATATTTCTTAAATATTCTGAAATATGTTTCATAAAATTGACTTTTATAAAAAAATTTAGTTATATATTAGATATTTATAATGATTTCCAGCCACGTAATGTAATTTTTTTTATAACATGGGACATCATTCTTTCTATTTCCTATTAACAAGACCCAACTTCATTAAATCATTGCTACGGTGAAAATAAATTATGATTCTTAAATAACTTAAAATACAAAATGTTTGTAATAAACATACTACTTGGTTAATGATAAATAAAAAAACTATACTAGATATTTTGCAGCTAAAACACTGTCCATATCTTTGTTAAAATATTATTCATAATGAAATGTAGATGTTAAAAAGAGCACTTGATACAAGGTACATGATTTAAAAAATGTTATTTTTTCCAATTTTTTCAATAAGGTGACCAAGTAAAAATAATCTTGTACCAAAAACTTAACCAAATTACAAAAATTTGGTAGTTACAATATCAATTAATAATAAATTTATATTATTCGAGAGAAATATTTTATTTCTGCGACACATTGGATTAAAGTATGCAGATATATCTCTAATTAAGCTATGAATTTATGTTTTTTTTTCTCGAGTTGTAATGAAAATTTTCAATCAAGAAAAAAATTTACCAAAAAATCCTGTTAAACAAAGGGGGGGTTTCTTTATTTCGAACAATAAGTATAACTACTGGAATCCCGTTACATAAACAAGGCACGTGGACGGGAGTTGGAGACACATGGACAGCAGGACAGGGCTGCAAGAGACAGTTGTGGACGGAGGCGGGGCAGATTGAAGTTCAACTTTAGGAAATCTGAAATTCCTCAACGACCAATACAACCGATTCCATTGGAAAAGTGATTTAAAAAAAATCCAACACATATCAACCTAAATTATGAGAATTAGTCTATAAATTAAAAATAATTTTTTTTCATGCATAACATTATTTGACTCTAATGACAGTTGGGTACAAACAAAGAAGTCTACCGGCACGTAAACAATATTCAAGTGGGACCAATGCAACTCTCTAAATATCATAACCATTAGACTATCTCCCACTTAGAATTTAATTAATTAAAAGAAAAGGACGGCGCTGACAAGTTAGTGCATGAACCAAACACATCTAAGCCTAAACCCAATCCTATAAATACCCTCTCTCCCATTCCCTTTTCTCCTTACCTTCCACACACACTCCCTCTCCTCTTGAGACCATCTAATCTCTTCGGGGCGAGTGAGTGAGTTTGCTAGAGAAACTCATCCAAATAAAAAATGCCTTCCGCTCCCGAAACGGCGACGTTCTTGACTATCCTCTCCCAAACCATTGTCTACCCAGAAAAGCCCTCCACATTAGGGGACCTGAAACTGACCGTTTCGGACCTCCCGATGTTGTCCTGCCACTACATCCAGAAGGGCCTCCTCTTTACCCTCCCTTCCCCTTTCAACGCTACCAAACCCGGCCTCGACACGTCATCGCTTGTCCCACTCCTCAAGCTCTCCCTATCCAAGACCCTCTCCCACTTCCCGCCTCTTGCTGGGAGGCTAGTCACCGACTCGGTCGGTCACGTGTACGTCACGTGCAATGACCTCGGCGCGGAATTCATCCACGCCGAGGTTAATAACAGTCTCTCCATCCGCGACGTTATCTCTCCGTCGCACGTGCCAGATTGCGTAAAGTCGTTTTTCACGCTACACAAGACAGTGAGCTACCAGGGGCACGTTAAGCCAATCCTGGCCGTCCAGGTCACGGAGTTGGTTGACGGCGTTTTCATCGGCTGCACCGTTAATCACGCCGTTATCGACGGGACCTCCCTCTGGAACTTCTTCAACACCTTCGCCGAGGTGTCCAGGGGAGTACTAGCTGACAACGAAAAGACGAGGATCACGCGCGTCCCGCACTTCAGGCGCGACGGCGTCGTCTTGTCAACCAAGGCCGTACTTCTGCTGCCCCCCGGTGGGCCCACGGTCACCTTCAACGACAGCGAGCCGTTGAGCGAGAGGATCTTCAGCTTCTCGCGCGAGGCGATCCTCGAGCTCAAGTCGATCGCGAATAACAACCGTAACCGTAACAACACTCCGGCGAACGGCTTCGTCGCGGAGATCATCGGGAAGCAGAAGAACGACGTCGTTTGGGTCCAACGGAAGGAGGAACCCGAGATATCCTCGTTCCAGTCCCTGTGTGCGCTTCTCTGGCGAGCGGTTACGCGCGCGCGGAAGCTGAGTTCCGCCAAGATGACGACGTTCCGAATGGCGGTCAACGTCCGCCACCGCCTGGACCCGAAGATGCAACCGCTCTACTTCGGAAACGCGATCCAGAGCATCCCGACCTACGCGCCAGCGGGTGACGTCACCTCCCGGGAGCTTTCCTGGTGCGCGCGTGAGCTGAACCGGAGCGTCAGGGCACACGACGACGGCCAGGTCCGTCGGCTGGTGGCGGACTGGGAGGCGGAGCCGAGGGTGTTCCCGCTGGGGAACTTCGATGGGGCGTCGATCGCGATGGGGAGCTCGCCGCGGTTCCCGATGTTCGACAACGACTTCGGGTGGGGCCGGCCAATGGCGATCCGCAGCGGAGCCGCTAACAAGTTCGACGGGAAGATCTCGGCGTTCCCGGGGAGGGAAGGCGCCGGGAGCGTCGACCTCGAGGTGGTTTTGGGTCCTGGGACCATGGCAGCGATCGAAGCGGATCCGGAGTTCATGAAATTTGCGTCGTGACGTGGAGGGTGGGGGGGGGGGAAATTTGAATTGTTGTTACTAATTACGGTTTTAATGTGGGGGTCTCGTGATTCTGTGTACGTGTGGTGGGGCCAGGTTGGGGATTGACTTGGTGAAGAGGACGGGGGAATTTTGGGGGCGTTGGAGTGAGTGGTCGGTGTTGTTGTGTTTGACCCTTTTTATAATTCATGTAAACTTATGATTGATTTTGGTGCTAATCTGTTCGTTTTTGTCATGGCTTTCTTAAATTAATTAATTAATTAACGTGATGTGATGTGATGTGATGTGATGATGTTGTTATTATTATCGTCAGTTGATAATCATTATTAGTTGAAAATATGGTGGAATTGATCATACTTGTGTCAAATATTCATTAAACTTAAATATTCATCACCTAGGTGAAATCATACAATTTTGTTTATAATATTTAGTATCTGATTTACTGAACTAACTATTTTGACAATATTTTATTTTCGAAAACTCAAGCTTAGTTAATACATAATAATATATTTTGATGGTTGACAAAATCATAGCTTATGCAAATTTGTACCGATAGGCCCGCTATCCTCGGTCTCAAACTGAGAAGGGAGGGGGGTCCATTGTTGTGTGGGCTGTATATTGAACCATTATTAATCCTAAGATCCTTTTGGGCCCATTCTGCAGCTCACGTTTACTACGAGTCTACGATTTCGGTCAAGCTTAGTTAATATATAATAATATATTTTGATCC
Organism: Hypericum perforatum; assembly: GCA_012979155.1. Taxonomy (NCBI): domain Eukaryota; kingdom Viridiplantae; phylum Streptophyta; class Magnoliopsida; order Malpighiales; family Hypericaceae; genus Hypericum; species Hypericum perforatum. The sequence continues at coordinate 124,091 of SOPF01027139.1, read as the reverse complement.
TTATGGTCAACGACGAGCAACTTCAATCTGAACTGTTGTTCGAAGAAGTCTGCAAAATTGAAACATAGCGCTTTAAGGAAAAAATAGATCAAGTATCTAAATGAGCTTCTCTTCTCCGATCTCCGAGAGTACTTGATCTCCTCTCTCTCTCTGTCTCTTTCTGTCATCTGAAGGTGTTCAAATTTCTGGGGATATGCGTTTGTTTTAGTTTGATCCAATAGAAGTACTGAAATGAGAAGGATCATCTTTTCGAAGAACCCAATAGTTGTAGTGGGCTTAGTTATTTCCTTATGTTGCCTGTTTGTCATCATCATATCAGTTGCTAAGCTTCCAGTTCCTGATGTGCCGCCACTGGGAGGGCGAGGAGGAGAAACTAGGAACGCTCACAAGCTCCAAGACATTGGCAAGTTCGGTGAGATGATGATCGCGATGCTTCCTGAAGATCTTGCATTTACCATCTTCATGCCCTCGGAGCGTGCTTTTGAGCGGGAACTGAGGATGCGGCCCGAAGCTAGCCTGGTTGGGGAGAGGAGGAACGACACTTACGCAGTGGTGTCGCGGATCCTGGCATTTTGTGCCATTCCTCGTGGTATATTGTCCAGCAAGATCCGTCCCGGGGAGGTTGTTTCTTATGATTCTGTTTCCGGGTTTAGACTGTACATTTCCAGGGATGATGATGATAATGATGGAATGCTGGTAGTTAATGGTGTCCGAGCGGAAGCTGTTGATCTTAGGAAGGGGGATATCGTTGTTCATATCATGGATGGGGTCATCATGGATGCCGAGTTTGACCAATCGGTTCGGAACTACTGATGGCGGAGAAGATGCGGATCGAAGCTGACGCATATTGCCCAATGCAGATTTGAGCTAGACGAGAGTTCGCAGAAACCTTGACGTATATTCAGACTTGTACTTCTTGAAGAGCAATGTAAATGAAAGAACCTTAGAGATTGATTACTTTCGTGGCTTAGTTAGTGGCCAAACGGTATTTTTTGTCTACTTGTTGATTTCTAGTAACTTACTGATCCATAAGGTAATCGAGTGTCGAGCAAAACAGAAAATTGATCGACTAAATTGAGGACTGGTCAGGAGAGATATGCACAGAATCAGTTCGATGATAATTTGAAAAATTCTGTCAACTTTTAGTTTGGCCGCCCACGTAACCGAAAACATTGTTCAATTTGAAGGATCGAACAACCGAGACATGATAATTCGGTTCAACAATTCGATAACTGGATGATGCAACAAACTCAAGGGCCAATTGCTCTCATGTTGAAACTGAACCACCTGCATTCAATTGTTTCCTTCTTTAAAAGGCCGAGAGAACTATGGAAACAATAGCCGGGGTGGAACTCCAAGAGACAGAGAATCAACTCTGGGCAATTCGGTTTTGTTTCTGTTCTTGCCTAGCTTCCAGATGCAGCAGGAACAGCAACGGGCTTGGAGTCTTCCGCCTTCTCGTGCTCTTTGTTAAGCATCTGCAGTTCAAACGAAAAATTGATAAGCTTCAGATCTCATAAGTGCAATGGTGGCGTAAGCTTGTTCGTTCACGTGTCGCTTTGCCATTTTGGAGAAGTGCATACAATATCTAAAGCCAGGAGGGCTCAAATTTCTAGGATATTCTAACAGGACGTCAATTAGGAAAGAATTAGAAGCACCCACAGAGCTCAGTTCCCACTGTTCATGAATGAGAATCTTAAATCACCATGTATGAACAGATCTTGTGGCTAAAATGTCCGGTTTTCTCATTACAGGACAGCTTTTGTTGAAACAACAAGCATAACTAAACAACGTCCACTCATTTAATGAAAAAAGGTTCGAACCAAACTTTGCGAAACAAGTATTTCATGCGTAGCTTGCTTCTTGCAAAACCTCACTTCCGTGGGCATATGCTAAATATACAGATACTATCAGAGTCTACAGCATTGAAAAGAAATATGTGATCTTACCTTATTGTTGATCAAGTTGTGGAGGGCAATTACACTTCGGATAACGGAGGATAGGTAGATAACCAACATCATATCGTTTGTTTTCACTGCACAAGAATACCCATGGTTCAGTTCAGTTGATATAACACAGAGGCAATTAGGAAACGACGCGCTAATTTTAGCATGATTAGAACATTACCAGCAAAAGCCTTGATCAGCTCAGCTACATTGAGGTTTGGAAGAAGGTTGAATACGTCCTAAAAAGGTTTCAAAAAAAGTTGAAATTAGAACAGTTGCCCAGTTGGTACCAGTAGGCAAAGAATGGGTATGAGTATGACCAGAGAAACAGCATCAATGACAAAGTGACAGCCAGAAGAAACCCCTTCCTAAGGATCTATCGCAAAAGGATCTTCCTTCT